>NW_020769332.1:15015700-15186109 GCF_900518735.1 Pseudonaja textilis
TCGAATCTTACGCGGGAGAAAACCCGAACAACCAAAGATCCACATACAAATACCCGCGAGAACCTCAGAAAACACACACACACACACACACACACACATATATTGGCATAAGTACATCTATATATTACATTTAGTTCCCAGCCAATATGGCCAAAGACCATGTTTGCTGTGAACTGTAGATACTACACTGTATCACATCTGCAGAACAACATGAAGTCTGGATCTCAGTCACAAAGCTGAGAAACTGGCACTTTACAGGGCTATAAGGCAGCCTGTGTTTAATTTCGTTTTAAATTGCTATTGTTTCATTTGCTGTTTAACTTATTCATCTTTTGTTTTTAATTTTTAATTCATTGCAGCATAAATGTGATACAAATATATTAATGCAGTTTATGGGAAAGCAGTTGTAATCCACTTTATGAGCCTGATGGTTTGTGAGCTTCCCTGGAAGGCCTGGAAAGGCCGCCTCTCAGTGACTTAAATAGGTTACCCAGGGCGACATCAGGGCTGTGGTGTGAATCCATCAAGCAAACCCTTCCTTATTGGCCCCAGTTATTTTTGGTTCCTCTCTTGCTGAGCATAGTAAGAGGGCGCTTTTTTAGGAGGTGAACTCGGAGCCCAACATACATAGAAACCGGCTGTTGTGTTCCCATAAGATGCAGGATTTCTGCTGGATCTTGAAACTATTTTCCTGGGTTCTTTGGAAGCTGATCTGATGAAGATTAGTAATAGTCACACATTTCCCTAAACACAGCTTGGCTTGCGGTTCTTAGCTACCCTGAACCAAAAAGACGTTGCTCAACCGTTTGCCCGTTGAGGTCACAGAAAGGGCTAGCGAAACTCAGTCTGCTGAATCTGCTCCGTGGACCATAGGTCAGTTTGAGAAGTTATGCTCCAAACCTGAGATGCCCCTGGCTTATAACAGCTGGACTAAGGTGCAGAAACGCTGGCTTGCAAGTTTGACCAGTTCCCTTCCTAGCTGGGAGGGTGAGTCGGTGAGAGCGAAGCACAAGCCTTCCCAAGGTATGAAACAAGCCCTGCCACGAATGTCATCTCTTCATCCTGTTGCTCTCCGAGTGACTGCGGAGTTGGGTGACGGGCCTTGCTTACAGTAAAAATAGAGGCCCCTCTCTGCTTTTCCCACGCGGCACCCCTCAGAGCGCGAGCTGCTTGCCGGAAGCAGGGCCGTGTGTGAGGAGAGGGAATTTCAGCTATCCTCCTGCGTAGGGCCCTGGGGCATCGCGCCCCCCCCCCCTTAATCCCTGCATGCTTTGAGACCTTGGGAAGATGGAAGGAGTGGCAGTGGAAAAGTACAGAATTCTAGGCCGGTTCCTCGCTTCTCCTGAATTTCAGGTTTTAACTCGCTTGTCCTAAGCCAGCCTCACTGACATAAATGGCTGATGGAAAGTATTTGTTTTCAAACTTGGTTTTTAGTAGCCAGAAAGGATTCCCGTGCTCAATGCCCCTGTAGTTTCTGTAGCTTCCCAACGTGCTTGGGGGAGACTTTTATGACTTTGGAAGCAACTTTAATGGTTAATTGTTTGTTGCATGCCTTGCGATGAAGAAAAGAAGAAGTGGAAAATGTTTGCTTCTCAGGATGTTCTTCATGTGTAGACAGACACTCTTTAACTCCTTTAAAGGTTCAAAAAACAGATTCACCTTCTTCCCCCAGATTGTAGTTGCCGGCTTACTTAAGGGATTTAAGTGGAGTTAAATTCTGGATCTTCTTTATAATATAATTTCTTTCTTCTTTAAAGTGATACTCGTGTTTTGAAAGTTGTTTGACGATGTTCACTGGTCCATGAGGCTGGTATCCTCTTGATCTCATTGAGTTAATCTTGAAAGAGTAAATAATAGCTTCTCTGGGCTATTGTGATTTATGAGGTTTAGTCAGCTCTCTGAATCTGCAATTAAAGAATGAAACTGTTCTTGCATAAATGAAGCAGAGAACAAGCAAACAAAACTTTCGTTGTTCGGCTTAGTATACGACGACGTCTTGATTTTTATCCTCTATGCCGCCTCGGTTTAGCTGAAGGCAGGTAGAATATTAAAATTAACTCCTTAATTAAATTAAGTATATTTTATGCTACACGAACTCTGCATTTCAGGGGACAAAAGTAAGAAAAGATTATGTCAAACATCCAATTCCAGGTATATGTTTAGGGTTTTGTTTGTTTGTTATTGCTTGCTGGCTTGGCAACATTTGTGTCTTGAATACTTGAACTGTCTATAGCCTTAGTTGAATCAATAATGTTACAGATAACTCTTGACAAAGTTGCCCCCTTTTTTAGCCAGTTTGCTACAGTCCCTTTGACCAAAAACAGAGTTGGCACTTCAGTAAGGCAAGGGTACTTTGGAGTGATTTGCAAACACTTCCTGTTTTTCATTTCAATAAAGCGGAGAGTTTAATATGTCCTAATGCAAGATCATTGAGCAAGGATTGTCTGGAGGGTTTGGTAACACGGATGTTGTGCCTGCAATGTCCAGATTGTTCACAATACCATTTATTGCAAGCCAAGTGTTCTGAATTTTGTAAGCTTTATTTTAAAATGAGCAAATTGTCATTTAGCATTTGGGAAATCTTTTCCTGTGGCACATCCCATCTTATCATAAACATGGCTCTACACCTTGTAAAATCAAGAGAAGTATGAAATGGGTTTTCTTCTCTGTTTCCACAGCAGTGTGTAAGATCTGCAGTGGTCCTACTCTGCACCCCAAGAAAACTCTGGGTATGGAAATTTGATTTTATTCTCTCTCTAATCTAGCTTTCCCCATCCTTGCACCATCTAGATACGTTGAATTGCAGCTCCATTCCTCTCCAGACAGTCTGTTTGTGTTTATCTACATGACTCTTTGCTGTACTGTTGATAGGAAGCCTACATTGGGCAATGCGATGATATTAGCATAATTCCAGGGCTGGAATGGTTTGAGGCCTTCTTCACATATCTACAGCTCTCTGCTGTCTCTCCATTCCTTAAATAGCAATGTGTTTGTGTTTTAATCTCAGAAATACTTGGTGGACTTGTTGTTCCTCATGAATCAGGTTTCCTGTTTTCCTCCTCCTCCTCCTCCTCCTCTCTTCTCAGTGATTTATGTTGATGGTTCAACAGGATCTCTTCTGGCTTTTGTTTCAAAAGCACCCAATTGTGTAACGCGCCTTGAAGTGCGCAACACGCACGAAAGGCCCACGATGAACTCATCCTGCTGGGGAAAGGCAGATCCCTTGATGGCGGGTGGGCACTCCTAAGCTCCTTGGGGCACGATGGTACAGCGGATGAGGTCCCTCAGGAATCCGAGGCACATAGACTTGGCCGGTAATCCCTGTTTTCCCATAGAAAAATTCTCCCGAAAGCACCTCAGTCCCAACTGCAAAGTTGCAGAGTCAGAGAGTTGGGAACAGATTCGCCCCAATTCCTTGCTGAAGCTTTCGTTCTAGAAGCCCCGAGTGATTAGAGGATAGCGCAGAAGAAGGAGAAGATAAAATAAAAGTAGGCGCATGTCAGCCTGCCTTCAAGTGAGACAATCCTATTAAAGTTTTAAAGGGGGGGACTCTGTCACCACGGTCTCTGTTTGCCTAGGCAGCTGTTACCTGAATGATGAAACAGGAGACTTGTATGAAGTAAAGTAGTTTGTGCTTTAGAGAAACGACACGGATTCCCTCCTTCTTCTTCTCCTCTCCTGGAGTACATTTTACTTTCTAAACCTTGGCTTGATTCTTCTTCTTTTTTTCTTCCCCCTGCAGAACTTCATGTTTGGACAGTTGGAAGGCAAGAAAATTCCAGGACTCCTTGCTGTTCTTCTGTTGATAGGCTCCCCCCCGCCCCCCCCCCCGTCAAATGCGCAGCCTCTTTGTCTTATTGGTGTCTGGTGATTTGTGACTTCTCCCTCAAGTCTCTCATGAAAGATTGGAGCAATGGCCGTAATGAAAACCCAGTTCTCTGTTCACCCCCCCCCCCCACAGGTCACCGAAAAAGGGACCATTTAGAATTGGAGGGCAGTGGGGAGGAGAGGTTGGGGGTCTCTTTGGCTCCTTTTGTACCACCGGAAAGAGTTGGATTCCAGAGCTGCAGGGGGTCCCGGGCTCCCCTTTGAAGTCTGGTGGGGTTTGATTCCAAGTCAACAGATGGGGCCTGGGCCATCCTGTGCTTCCCCCCCCCTCCCCAAAGTGGTGTCAGACCTGGAACAAGAAACATTTCTGGCACGTTTTACATTTTCGCTAGAAGAACGCAGGAACATCTTCTGGCTGTTGCTTTTGATCGGCTTTTTAAAAAACCTGTAGCTACGTAAATGCCTTTTATTATCCTGAAAACTCAGAACTTTCCTGCAGTTTCAATAAATTGTGATTTACTTTCCTTACCCACAGAGTATTACGGTATGAATCTCCTTTTGCCCTGTGCTCTCTAACAAGTGGGAGAGTGTCACTCAGGGGTGTCCAGCTTTGGCCTCTTTAACACTTGTGGACTTCAACTCCCAGAATTCCCCAGCCAGCCATTGAAGTTGAAGTCTGCAACTATTAAAGTTGTCACGGTTGGACACCCCTGGGGTACCTTGAGTTAACCCTCAGGACTGAAGGTACGCTAAAACACTGTGCCTGGTGCTAATTATTCGTGTTTTCTGCTCTTCATTTTGGAGTTTTGAATGCTGAATTGTATTAATCTGCCTATTGCTGATAAATATAAACATTTATTCCTTCTCTGTATAGATACGTCTATGGCCTCCTACTTAATGAAAAGAAAGGCCCTATCTCTAAAACGGGGAGCCCAAGCTATATTGTGACTTTGGAAAGCTACGCAGGTTAAAATCCGCTGAGGATTTGGAAACCACAAGTTAGAATTTCTGAAGTCGGTGGCGGATCACTTACTTCTGTAAACAAAACTGCCTGAAAGTGTCAGCTGCTCCTTTCATGACAGAGCCTAGATTGTGTTAGAAACGAGGCTTATGGCCCTTAGGGACCACAACTATTGTGAGCATCTGAAGCTGCTTCTGAGATTGTGAAATGCTTTGTCCAAGGTTTTTGTCCAAGGACAGGACTCCAAAGAAGCTCCCAAGGGCGAAAGGACCGTTTGCCATGATGTGGTTTGGGGAAGAATTTAGCTTCCAATCTGCACATGCGTCCCCCTCTGCCCCGCTTTCTCTCCTCCGCTGTTCATAGCCCTGCCTTCCTTCCGCCTGAGTCACAGGCTGCCCGTTGGCTGAGAAGGCCAGAAAAGGCAAAGTGTTTTCGAGGTGGGATCCAGTGGCCGCACCAGGCATATCAGGAGGCCTAATTGCAGATACAGCTTCAGTTGCAGGAATAAATCACAGGAGCCCGAGAGAAGCGAGGGACAATCGTCTGACAGTTTGCTGCAACTGCCCGAGCAGTTCCCCCTCTCCTCCTCCTCCTCCTCCTCCTCTCTTTTCTCTTGGACAAGTCCACTCGCGTTCGGGTGTTTTCGCCAAGCAGCTGCTGCATAAAGTTTTAATTTTGATTCGTGCTGCAGTTGCAGCTTCAGGGCCCCGTGGAGACCCCGTTTCTGCTGAGTTCACACGTTTCCTGGACGATTCATCAGCAAAGTAATAATCGGCCAGGGCCTCTTTAAAGAAGAGCTAATTCCCTGCTAATGTAATGCTTTGCTTCTAATGAAAGCCATTTATCATGTCTTTTCTATATTTACCCAAGGATGATCTGTCTTATCTTTTCTGCTCTGCCTGAGGGCGCCTTGGCAGAAGCGGGTCAGAGGAGGCGCCCTTACACCTATCTCGGGTGCGCCAGGGTGGGTTCTCGGCCCTGAGGTTACGTCCCTGGGGGCTCCGTGATTCAGGGAACCGGCCAGAGGGAGGAGGGGAAACGATCTCAACAGAAGTGGCTTCCAGGAGCGGCTGCCATCTTGTCTGTGGCCATGGTTCCCTGCTCCTCCTGGTCCTTTAGCTGGCAATGCGAGCTGCTCCCGGCGGTCCTCTCTCTCTCTGTGTCTGGGGGCTCCGGTGAAGAGCTCTTGGAGCGCTACTGCTTGCACGGGGCTGCCTAGCATCGCTGGGAGTGGGGCTGGGAGCCTCTTTCGGGAGCGGCCTTGGCTGTGATGTAGCTAGCTAGGTGCCGCTGAGGCAAGCTCCGGTCCCGTGAGCCAATGGACAGTCCCCTTCCGCCATGTCCGGGTGGGTGGGATGCCGGAGTTGGGTCCGGCCACCTTTTGAAATGCAAGGGAGCCATTGTCACGGGGTTACTAACGGGGTTCCCCCTCCCTTTCAGGCCAAGCTCCCCGGCTCCTTTCATACCGTTGATGAGGAGAGGAAATGACTGTATCGGACCTCGCTGCCCGTCGGTTGTTCTCACTCCATCGTCCTGCCCGAGGGACCTGCAGGGGGGGAACCGTTGGCCTGGCGGCCGATCCCTGAGGACTTTGGGGAGAGATCTGCCTTGACGGAGCAGGCGGCAAAAATGACAACTTCGTCGATCAGGCGGCAGATGAAGAACATTGTGAACAATTATTCGGAGGCCGAAATTAAGGTCCGGGAAGCGACTTCCAACGACCCCTGGGGCCCCTCCAGCTCCTTAATGACCGAGATTGCAGACCTGACGTACAACGTGGTGGCCTTCTCGGAAATCATGAGCATGATCTGGAAGCGGCTGAACGACCACGGCAAGAACTGGAGGCACGTCTACAAGGCTCTGACCCTGCTGGATTACCTGATCAAGACCGGGTCGGAGCGGGTGGCCCAGCAGTGCAAGGAGAACATCTTTGCCATCCAGACGTTGAAGGACTTCCAGTACGTGGATCGGGACGGGAAGGACCAGGGCATCAACGTGCGCGAGAAGTCCAAGCAGTTGGTCTCCCTGCTGAAGGACGACGAGCGTCTCAAGGCCGAGAGGGCCCAGGCCCTGAAGACCAAAGAACGAATGGCTCAGGTGGCCACCGGGGTGGGGAGCAACCAGATCTCCTTCGGTCGAGGGTCCAGCCAGCCCAATCTGTCCACCAGCTACTCCGAGCAAGAGTACGGGAAATCGGGAGGCTCCCCAGCTTCCTACCATGGGTGTAAGTGCAGGTTGTGGGCTTTGGGGTCCTTCCGCACTCTGCCCCTCTTCCGACGGGAGGAGAGGCGGGCCTGCGAACCAGCTACTGGGGTCTGGCCCTCGCTCGGCTGGTGCTTGGATGTTCTCCGGAGCAGAATAAGAAGCCCTGGAGTTGGGTTGGAAACGGTGTTGGAGACACCTCCCTGCAGGTGTTCCATCCCATCCCGCTTGGTTATAATTTGGAGTCTTCTTCTCTGGTAGAGAATTTTGTTGCATCTTTATAGAGATGGAGAAATGTCTCATTGAACTGTTAGAGCTGAAAGGTTGGAGTACTAGATTCTTGGACCGGTAATAGTAATTTTCTAAGGTAATTTCTGTGAGTCTGTGAGAAGCCTGGTTGCCATCCTTCCCCCCCCCTTTGGGCAACGTTTCTCAGACACACCTAGTGGGGAGCCCTGGGGTTCCCCAGAAGGCTCAGCCAGCTGAAATACCCTCTGGGATGTGGGTCACTTCTAGTGTCGGGGAACCCAGCCTGGAGTTGCCCCATGGCAGAGCTCCAGTTTTTGACTTCCTTGTAGTTTGGGCATCCAAAGGTTTTGGGAAGCGGCGACAGGGCAGGTCTCAGAGTGTCCGAATTGGATCTACTCAGTGCCATCTTGCGCAAACATCTGAGGGAATGATCAGGCGCTTTGTAGCAGGATAACAAAGGGTCCCTTCATGGCTTACAAGGAAACCGTTTAGGCTGGGCCGTTGGGAGACGAGGCTTTCACTGCAACGCCGGGACGCTCCGGAAATCTAAGAAATGGTGGTGATTGAGCTGTCCTTGCTGGTCTCCTCATGACATCAGGGGTTTCAAATGTGGAGTGGAAGGTGGAGGTAGGTCGCTCCCATTTGCAGGCACCGTTTTATAAAATGTAACGGGGAAGTCGGCGCATCTCAGTCCGAAAGGCTGCTGTGATTTTAAATCCCGGAGAAATTTTAAGCATGCCTCAGAAACAACTTGCAGTTAGCTGAATGTGGAAACTGAGGGAGGTGAGCTGTCCTAACCAGATGTACTCGGGCCAACCGCGCTGAGTCCGGAGGGTTTTGCTCTCTGTCCTTGGTGTGCCTGGAATCGTCCTTATCAAGGCTTCCTGGTCTGGATCCGGGGGAGGGTGAACCTTTCGCTTGGTTTGACGTCGCGTCCAGACGAATGCTTCATGGACCGAAGCAGGCCTGGGGAGGAAGCAGAATGCCAGGGAGAGCGTAGTAGCTTTTGGGCAATATTTCTTTATGAGGATTGTCTACTTTGCCCTTCTAGCTTGACCTACAGAAGAGGCCTGGGATAGAGGCCTGGGGATTTCTGTACGTTAAGTGTGCCCTTTTTCCAAGGAATAACGGCAGACAGTGGGGTGCGTGTCAGCAGAGGAAACCTTTCCCAGCCGTAAGAGCCTCCCAGGCTGTTAGGTTGCCCCTCGGCCCGGCTTGCTGGTGCCACCTGATAGGGCCTCATGCTGGCAGAGAGAGAGAGAGGCAGCAGTTCTGTGTTTAGGGTGAGTCCAGTTTAGGGCCTGCCTTCAAGAGTGTCAGCGTCAATCTTAAAGGGTGGGGGGCCTAGGGGCCCCTACCCAATCAGACCCTCCTGGCACCCCACCCGGCTTTCGGATCAGTCTGTATGTGCAGCCTGCGAAATGGGGAACCTCAGCCTGCCCCTCCCGTCACTTTTGGGGAGAGGGCAAGTTAGAGTGGAGAACCATCTTTGCGAATCCCCTCTTCCCAGCCCCAAAGATCTGTGACTGTAAACCTCCTGTTTACTTTTCCTCAGGCAGATTTGGCAGTTTACAATTCTGGGTTATCTGTTTCTTACTAAAAGGAGGGTTGGGTTGGGTTGGGTTCTAATCTAATCTAATCTAGTCTGCCCGGGGACCTTACCGTTCAAAGGTAGATGAGAGGAATGTGTGTCCCGTTCCCCCCCCCCCACTTGGCCTCAGTTGTGGACGTGGCGCTGACCCTGCGGAGGAGGACGGCTGAGGTGGCCAAGGGGAGGCCTCAGCAGCTGAGCTGCTCGGAGAGAGCCGAGCTTGTGCCCGTTTTCCCCTTGCAGCTACTTCACCAAGAGTGTCTTCGGAACTGGAGCAGGCCCGGCCTCAGACCAGCGGGGAAGAGGAACTGCAGCTGCAGCTGGCTTTGGCCATGAGCAGAGAAGTGGCAGAACAGGTGGGTTTCTCCCAGAGCAGCAGCATCACCCGGTACACCTGGGGTTGCTCGGCTGTCTCCTCCGGAAAGGTGAAAGGAGGCAAAGGGCTGGGAGGAGCACAGCCCTCGGTTCCCTCCCCTTCTGGGTGTGGTGGGTTGGATTAGCAGGGGGCCGGTTCCGCAACCCTGCAGGGGCCCTGTCGGCACCGCCCCAATCCCTCTATGAACTGCAAATGGCTCCTGGAAACGTGCCTCCCAGCTTGGCTGTCATGGTTAAGCAAGGAGCTGACGATCCGTGGAAGCGTCTGACAGCTGTTACGCGTTACGCACGATCAAAGGAAAGCGGCAGCCTTTTGGGGAATGGATGTGAATCACCCCATTGGGCCACTCTGGAACCATCAGTCAAATCCTAAGCAAAACCTTTGCAAGTCTGCGATTAGGCCTTGAGGGCCAGTTTCCCAGTCTGGCTTCTAAAACATTCAGTGGACGAGAGTGGAAAATTCTGAGTCTTCGAGGCACCCGTGCCTCTGCAGGGGAGGTGAAGCAGGAGTGGAGAGCGGGCGCTTTAGCTTCTTTGGTTTTGGTGCCCACCAGATCAGGGCTCTCCAGACGTGTCAACGTCTTAAGCCTTGTGGATTTCAACTCCCTGGGATGTGTAGATGAATAGGTAATGAAGCTGTTACCTGTGACGCAACTGGGCTGGGAGTGTTGGCTGTAGCCTAGGCCAGCAAAGTGCCAGCAGAGCAAAGTGCCCTTCCCTGTCACGCCAAGGGGAGGGCACGGACGAGTCCCCGAGCCGGACTTGTGGCTTTGCTTGAGCCATTGTGGGACCCTGGTTTAAGCCTCCCCCCCTCCTCCTCTCTGCAGGAAGAGCGCCTGCGCCGCGGCGATGATTTGAGGTTGCAGATGGCGTTGGAAGAAAGTCGCAGAGATACTGTCAAATTTCCCAAAAAGAAGGAGGTAGGCGGTATCCTTTGCAAAGAATTCTCGGAGCTCGCGGGGAGGGTGGGACGGATTAGAAACAGAGCCAGCACTGCAACTGTTCAGAGACAAGAGTGTTTAGCCTAAGGGGGCGTCCCTTCCGTACTGGGATGAAAAGGCCAAGGGATCAGCCGGGGGCTCCTGAAAAGCGTGAAATGGGGCGTTTTGCCCCCTTCCCTGCGCTCCCGTCGTCTTCCTTTTTGAAAAAAAGGGGGATTTGTGGGGGTCCCGTGGAATGTTTGTTCCCGGCTAAAAATAACCTTTGTCAGCAGCACGCAGCGTTGCTGGACCTCATGGACGCGCTGCCTTCTTCCGCCGCCACCCCGGCCCCCAAGGGAGAGTCTTGGAAGCCCCCAGCTGCAATCAAGAAGGCCGACCCTTGGAGGGCCGCTCCAGCCAGCACCGCCCCCTCCGATCCCTGGCAATCGTTCGGTAAGAGTGGGGCAAAGGGGTCTGCTGCTGCCCTCTCCCCCAGAGCCCTCGAGGTGGTGCCGGTCCCCGGAGGGTCTCCCTTGTAGTTCGGTGTCTTTGGGAAGGCCGGGATTTGGGGGAACATTTTATTCCTAAACCCAGGGAGATGCCACCCATCCCCCGCCCCAAGGTTGAAGGAAACGGGCCTGCAGCTGCGACGATGCCTTGCGGGCTTTGACTCGATTCGATGATAGCGGGCCCTTGTTTTAGCTTGCCAGCTCCTTGGCTCCCTCGGAGGGGGCTGAAGAAATCAGATTTATGCATCTAAATGCCGCTGAAAAGGGCGGCTCAGAGCGGAACAGAGGCCTTTAAGTCTCGCTTAGCTGGACTGGGTTTCCAGTGGCATTCAGTCAGCGCCTTCTCAGAAGGGGGTCTTGTCCTCCAGGGCTGCCATTGCTGCGTCTGCCCGCTTTTGTCACCCGATTCATGAAAGAGCAGCTTGTTCGGGAAGCTTCCACTTAGGGGAAGCCCCAGGCAGTTCGCCCTTCTTGCCTGGAATGGTTGACACGTTTGCAGGAAATGGAGGCAGCAGCGAAGAGATTAGCTGCTTTCTCCGGAAAGCTCTGCGGTCTTTCCCATCTTCGGGACACAGTGACTGGGAACCTGCACCTGTTTGTAGATGTGAATCAACGTCTTAATGTGTGCGCGTGTGTGTTTTCAACACAACCAACCAACAGAATTTGGTTTCTCATGTTTCAAATCAATGTGCCAAGAAGACGGGGTGAATAGTGACTTGATATTTTAATTCTGTCACTTAATCATGCTATGCTAATCAAGAAACAACGTTTTAAGTTTTTTAAAAAATAATAATTAAAAAATCCTGCCAGACACTAGTTTATAATGAATGAGTTATACGGTAATATGCCTTGGACAGGCAGCAAGTAGATCCGGATAAGTGGATCTTAAGTGTCTGAGAAGATCAAGAAGGATTCTTAATGGCTCCTTGTTTAACTTCAACAGAAGCAGCAAAAGATTCCTTTGCCCTACTTGAAATCCCATGTGTGAGTTTAGGATTTCTCTTGTGAAAAATGGCGCACCAAATTTTGACTTAGGGTTCTAAAGGTTGTGTGTGTGCTATTTGCCCCTGGTCCTGTTGGGGAGCATCTGACTTGGGATTAGGGTTAAATAGATAAACCCCTCCAAACGGAAGTTGCCCTCTCGCTGGTAAGGTCTGACTTTGCTGTGAAGCTTCGGGGTTTGTACCTCCTTTGCCTGCAGGTGCCAAACCAGCCACCTCCGTTGATCCGTGGGGAGCCCCCGCGGCCTCCTCAGCTGCCCAGCCTCTCCCAAAGAGTGCCGATCCTTGGGCTCCTTCCCAGCCCTCGTCTGTGGCAACCAAGACAGCCGTGGACCCCTGGGGAACAGCACCAGTCAACAAGCCAATCTCTGCTTCTGGTAAGTAGGATGCCTGGCTAAGTCTGAGGCATCTTCTCTGGCCTGTGGGTGAGAAGGGGCTGGACGTGGGGGCAGAATGACCGTCACGCGGATGCAGAGGTGGGAAATAAGAACAGCCCAGCTCAAGGGATGGGAAGGCTTTCTTTAAAACAATGAAAGGTGACGGCCGTCTCTCTTCAGCAAAGGAGAAGCGGCGGACATTCTAACGCTTTCCTTTTATTCCCCAGACATTCCCCCCTGGGCAAAACAGTTTTTTACTTGGGGGAGTTTTCCTAGGATGCAGGCGTTCCTGTGTCAGGACTCCTCTCACTTCCATTCCATTCCATTCCTGAGGCCACTGGTAGCTTGGTCTGTTTCTTGAAAGAAATCCACTTCAATCGGTCTGGAGCCCGAGAGGCTCATGTGCTGGGAATTCACTCACCCGAATCTTTGGCGGGTGGGCTGAAGGAACCTAGCAGAGGTTTCCTGATGAAGCTAAATAGGTTAGGGCAGGGGTCTCCAATCTTGGCAACTTGATAACATTTGTGGATTTCAAGTCCCAGAGTCGAAAGTTGCCGAGGGGGGAGACCCCTAGGTGAGGGCATCCTGCAGGGGTCAAGAGCTGGTGGCTCAGCCAAACATGGAAAGGCCCTGATCCCAGCCTCTCCAGTCAGGGTGGCCAAGATTCTCGGGTGGAGTTTTGCAGCTGGGTGAAACCAGTTATCTTGTCCTCCACTAATGAGAGAGAGAGAGAGAATTAACACCCTGATTGGCAGGTGTTGGCGGAGACAGTATTTTTCTAGGATTATAGAGAAAGAGGCCTGGCTGTGGTGGCAAGATTCTTGTTTTGCATTGCAGGTAGCAAATCTTTCGACCTCTTCAGCAATTTGAACGGGACAATTAAAGACGACTTTTCTGAATTCGACACCCTTCGGACTACTAAGCAAGGTATCTTTGAAATGGACCCCGTAGTTGGGCTGCTCTGAAAGGGGGCTTGGACACCTGGCGGGAAAACACCGCTGGATGATCTTGATAGCCTCCCCCAAATTAGAAGAAGAAGCAGAAGAAAAAAAAAAGCCACAAGGGAGAACCTGACTCCTGTGAAGATTTAGGAAAACAGGTCGGCGTTCTCAGGGTCAGTGCTTGGTCAGGCTGGGATTTCAGTCCCTTGGACGAAGCAGAAAGAAAAAAGAAAAACCAGAGGGACGAGTAAAGCAACCGGCTAACGTTTGAGGGAAGCGCCCGGCCTAGTAGAGGGAACGTGTCCTTTTGAGAGCGATCTTTTCCAAGAGCCGTCTTTTCTTCCTTTCCCGCGGTTCAGGTTCTGCTTTGTCGGCCCAGAACAGTGGGACTACCAGCCCGGACCTCTCGGACTGCCAGCCAGCCGCCTTCTCCTCCTCCTCCTCCTCCTCCTGCAGTAAACAGAGCGCCGCTCGGAAAACGCCCGAGTCTTTCTTGGGCTCCAATGCTGCTCTGGTGAATCTGGACTCCTTGGTATCCAAGCCCCTCCAGCCAGCACCGTCCCTCAACCCTTTCTTGGCTCCAGGTACGTCATTGCCGAAGGTGGGAAACGGGCAGGTGAATTCAAGGGCAGCAGCTGATGTCACGATGCGCTTATTTGGTAGCTGCGTTTGGAGGGAATAAATGTTTTGCGTGGCGGGAACAGGACCCAGAAACACAAGGTGGGCTCTTGGGGAGTCAGCTGAAGCCCAGTTGAGGCAGTCATCCTAAAGCACAGGAAGAAGTGTGGACTTCAACTCCCAGAATTCCCCAGCCAGCTGAGAGGCTGCTGGAGTTTCTCCACACTGCTCAGTGGAGGTTTGGGGGTGGGGGGTGGGGGGAATTGCCTGGGAGGAAAGGTTTGGGGCGACTCGGGGGCTCCTGTGGGCCAGTGAGAGGACCCTGGTTCCATGTTTCATTTCCACCCAGACCGGAGTTGCTCAGTTGCCCTCCTGGTTGGCCACCAGCCGCGGAATCTGGATTCTGGGGTGCTGCAGACCCTCCTCTGCCCCCATTCCTGGGCAGTGGGCGTTGCACGGCCCATCGGGAGGGCCCCTGCCTCTTGGCCTTGCACCGAACGGGGCCTCGGTGGCAACCATGTGCTTGGGTAGCTCTTTGCTGCTGTCCGACTGGAGGCCGTGGAGGCCGTGGACTGACTCTTCCCCCCCCCCCCTCTTCTCTGCTCCCAGGATCGTCGTCAGCGTCGTCGGCTTCTCCTTCTCCAGCCACAGTCAACCCCTTCCAAGTGAACCAGCCGCAGCCCCTCACTCTCAATCAGATGCGGGCCAGCCCCGTCCTCGGAGGCAGCCTGTCCTTCAACGCGGCGCTGGGGCCGGAACTGGGGGCCCTTCCTTCTGTGGCTCCCGTGGTCCTGGCCCCCCTGCCAGCTGCGGGCCCGGTGGCCCCTCTAACCCAGATGGGCCCGGGCGTGAGCAGCGTGGGCGCGATGGGGTCCGTGGCACAGCCTCTCCGCCACCCGGGGATGCCCGCCTCGGTCTCTCAGCCGGCCAACGCCACCAACCCTTTCCTCCTCTGAAGGAAGGCCGGAGTGCGGAGCCCCCCTGGGAAAGGCGGGCAGGACCTCCTCTGAGGCTGGCTTGGGCTGAACCGCCAGTGCCGGAGACCGGGGCGGCTAGCCTGGCGGGCTGCTGTATGTAGCCGCCTTCGGCGGGGACTCCCGGTGCCCTCGGCCATTCGCCCAGCCTGCCCTTTGGCCGCAGGTGGTACTTCTCGCTCGGGTTCTCGGCAGCCTTGCAGCAGAAACGCTTCGCCGTTTGTCACCAGAGTCAGTTTCTGCTCCCTCCTTTTCGTTACTCATTTCAAGGTAATAGGAAGAGTTTGCCACCTCAAAGAGCCCCCCCTCCCTGTGTTGTTTTGTAGGACCATGAGCCGCACCCGGAAGTGCCGCAGCCCGAGCCAGCCCCGACCCCGTGCTTGCAAACACCCGTTCGAGACTCAGAGAGTGCCAGTGAACATGTGTGCACATAACCACACGCTCTTCTTCTAGACTGTTTGGTTCACCCAGAGTCCTTACCAGTCTTGGCGAAAGAGGCACCTGGCCTTTGTTTTCTCTATACATCCTTGCACACTAAAATGTCCAGCAAAACTGTGCCTCCCTTTCCTCCCCCCCCTCCCCTCTGAGAATCAGGTGGGGAGGGCCGGGCGAGCTCGTCTGCGGGAGGAGAACCGAAGCAAGCTCTGTGAAGTCCCGCAAAGTTTTTGTGAAACCCCGCAAGTGTGCTGTTTTGTATGCAGTGTTGAATTTCTACACTTAACCACGGACGGCCCGTGGCTTCCCTCGGAAGGGCTGGCAGGCTGCCCTGGTGTTCAGGGCTGGCTTTGGCTCCGTGCTTTCTGATGGTGGCTTCATTTGGGAATTAGTTACACGTGCCCTTTTAATTTGACTTGCAATGCAAGGCTTTAAAAAAGGCATAGGGTGGGGGATACCGAGGTAATACTGGGGTAATACTCGGGAACTGATCTGGGGGTGACCTTTTGTTATTATGCAGTAATCCTTGTATACTTTTGCACTTTTAAGGACAGGGCCGTTTTGGATTTGAGTTCGCCAGGTGAGCGTTCCGTTTTCACTCTTGCTAATTTTTATAATGTTCTTATTTAACAGTCGATAGTTTTGATAGATTTATCAGGTTTAGTGGAAAAATTAAGATACCATCTTTCTTTTCCAGTTCTCTTCTTCTTTTTTTGATTTAATGTTTCTTATTTATATATAAATATTTTAGCTCTTGGTTTTCATGAAGAGAATTTTAAAGGGAATATCGACAAACCCACCTACTTTTGAACAAAGACATTTGTATTGGGGGGGGGTGAATAGAATAGCTCCTGTAACATGAATTTTGAGAGGAATATGGCTAAGGTGACATTTAAAAAGGAAAACACTACAGTTGCCTTTCAGTTTCCCCGTTTTATGACTCCATCTCTCCACTTCATGTTAAAAAAAACCTTCTGGAAGCCTTTGAGAGGTTGAAGATCATGGAAAATAAATGACTTCTCTCTTGTAATACTTTCACCAACTTAAAAAAACAAAACATTGCTGTATGAATGTTACTTTTAATTAACTAAACTCTTCTAACTAAAGAATGCACTCCATGGTGTTACTTGGCTCTGTTTACAATCTTCTCCAAAAAGTAAACTTGATTCTTTCGGCTCATTTTTTTCCTACTAAGTCCTACTCAGGTTTAAGTAGTTAATAACTCTTTGAAGATTCTTGCTTTCTTTTCAAATGGCAACTACAAGAAAGCACGCATAAACACGTATGGGTGCTTGCACACAGATGTTCTCCGCTGGACGAGGTCTCTTGATGCTGCACCCTCGCTGTGCGCAATAGGGACAGCTGTTGGGTAGCTTTTAATCATTTATTCTTTTGAAGAAACATCCGTGCCGGGGTGGGCGGACTGTGCCAGCGGGGGTCATGGCAAACTTTGTCAAAAGCAGTGGTGTGGTTGAAAGTGGCAAGAGGGGTGCTTTGCTGGTGGCCCTGAGGGAAGATATCTGATAATCCAGGATGCCATCATGACAGACAGACATTGCACGGTTAATGTGTACAAGCGAGGGCGTTTCAATTGCCAGCTGCCTCCACTTCTCATTTCGTGTCCTTTACCTTGCGGCACAGTTGTTGTGTTTGATTCCTCACAACAGGCCATTTCACACTGGGTAGCCTTGAACACCCTAGTGTGGCCTTCTCCACCCAGGTCCTCTTCCAGCTTCTGCGCTTGCCTTGTGTGGCCAGCATGGTCAAGTGGAAGAAAAGAGCTTGTACTATATGGAGCTAACCCAGGCACAGAATGCCAAATAAGCATTTCGTCTGCAGTCAACAGGAGTGTTGTTGTCTGGTGATTTTTTTTTTCTTAAGTAGCCAAAGGTTTTTTAATAGTTTAAATTAAACATGTCACCTTCCTGGGATTGCTTTCCTTCCAATTAATGTAGACTAACAACATT
Source organism: Pseudonaja textilis (assembly GCF_900518735.1). The sequence continues at coordinate 15,032,649 of NW_020769332.1, forward strand.
ATTAACTGTCCTCTTCTCTTCCAATCCCGCCTTCTTTGAAGTGACCTAAACTTCAGAATTCTCCTAAAGAGATTTTCTGGTTAAATTAATTCATTTCTCCTTTTATTTGCTCAATTTTTATTCGGCCAAGTCTGTCTTTTTGCACTGAGTTTCTCAGTAAGAGGAAAGAGGGCTAGCATACATGGGCAAACGGTTGAGGGTTCGAGACAGGAGGTAGTGTTGGCTGGCCACCCACCCACATGTGGGGATAGAGAAAAGGGACTAAAAAGATAACATTCTTTGTACCAGATTTTTTTTTAAAAAAGTCTCCCTAGTTCAAGGAAAGTGATGACACCCAATTTCTTTCCGCTCCATTTTCTATCACCTGTTTTGTATGGAGCAGGACATAAATCTCTAGCCTGACTTGGCTTCTGTGGCAGAATCTTTAGGGAAACGTTTGGAGCTACTTTCCTAACTGTTGGAAACGGGCTACTTCGAATACATGCTGTTGAATTTTTTATCGGCTATCGTTTATCCTTTGTACCGCTGTATCATATAATGTCCCCTTATAGCAGAAGCGAGCGTGATGGTCACTCAGCCATAGAAAGCTGGGGCTTGTCAGAATTCAGTGTCTTGTCAGAATTAAACACATATTGCTCATATATTCCCAGACTGTTAGAGAGGGAATATCTCTAACGCTAGCAGATATTCCCTCATCCAGCGAAGGCTTATGGGTGTTCTTTAAATAATAATAATAAATAATAATATCTCTGTGCCAATGGCATGCATGACCCTTGATGGGTTCCCCCATAGAACTTCCAACCTTGAAGGGTTGTCCAGAGGGGAAGCTGGGATAAAATGAGCCGGCTTAGAATTATGGTCCTCGTAGTCCAGGACATCTGGAAGACCCTAGTTTGAGGCAGGAGAGACGATGATTTAAAGATATTGGCGGGTGCCACTCTTCCATGGTGGCCCCGGGGAGATTTCTCCCTGTTCTCCGCCACTTTGGCTGATGTGTCCCTGGCCCTCCGGGTGGAAGGTAGTCAGTTTGGATTCGGGTTTGTTCCGTGTCTTGATTCCTGGATGAAAATTTCCTAAGAAAACCCTGTTCGGAGCACTTGATGGACTGGGATGTCCCAGCCAACGTTGACAAGAGCTGCACCCTATTTCACCGTATGGCAGAAGAGCCCAGCGCCAATCAGCGCCAACGCTGCTTAAGACATTTTTGTCTTGGGGAGGTCAACCGAAAGCCAACTAGAGGCTGCTTGCTGCCAAAGCCCCCAGCAGGAGGACAGGAAGGCGGGGAAATGGCCGGGGAGATGCAGGCATTTCGCAGCATCCATGAATGTGGCTGCTCTGGTCCTCTGAAGGACTGGTCTGCCTACTCTCCCCCCTAATAATTGGTTTTGTAGGGTTTTTTTAAAAAACCAAAACACCAACCACGGACCAAACTGTTGCTCAAGCCATCTGTTCATAGCAGCAGCCAGTGGGCCCCACTTCCTCCACCTCCCCAAGTTCTGGCTCTTCTCTTCTCCTCCCAGCAGAACATTACATCACTTGTCCCTCTAGATTTGCACACCGCTCATTTGTGGAATCTGTTTTATGCACTTCTGTGATAGTTCTTCCATTTTTCCTGATAATTCTGCCTCCAATTTAACTCTTCATCCTTCCAGACACCAAATGGAGCCTTTGATCAGGCAGCTGGCCTGCTCTTCCCTACAGATGAAATGTACTTCCATTTCATCCGCGACCAATGAGGGAGCAATTAGATTAGCACTCTGGCTTCCAACAAAGCAATTTTCTTTACTTTGGAAAGCTCCGTCTGCAGACATCACCCTTGTCGTCCCAATTCTGTTCCTTAATCTGTTGGTGACCTAGCTGGCCCAGATCTTTCCATCATTTTGTGGAGCGGCAACGTTGGTTAGTGCTAGAAAAACATTCTCCGAATGCCTCCTGTTAGACCATATCAAGTCATGGGAAAAGACCATCTCAGTCTGAGTCATGGACTGTGGAGCCCACCTGAACTTCGAAGTGGCTGTGCTTGAGTCTCCATCTCATGTCCAGGAGAGAAACTGGTGCCCTTGGAACAGGATCTCTGCAATTCCTTTGCTCCTTTGGTTTCTCTGCTGGTTCAGATGGGAGCCCTTCTGTGGCTCGTGCACCAGCACCTCTGGTCAACCCCCCGGCCCACCCTGAATTGCCGGCTGCTTCAAACCCTCCTGCTCCTGCTTCCATGCCAGGAGAAGGGCTCCTTTGAAGGCCTACTTCACGAGACCCGGAGCTGCAGGTGGGCGGAGGATGTCCTGGCATTCCAGAGCTCTTCATCCAGCCAAAGCTATGACTCCTCTGGGTCCCTCCCTGGCATTTGGCAAGCTTGTTTTCCACTGTGACCGACTGGATTTCCTGCAGCAACCAGAAGTTCTTGAGATGTCCCAGAACTGCCATCGCTCTCTGGATTTGTTCCCATCCTCTCCCGCCCATCCATCCATGCAGGAGGTTCCTCCTCCAAGCTATCCTCTCCAGCAGAATTCATGGGATGTCAGCGTCTGTGTTCTCCTGCTCCTTCATGTGGTCATTAGATCTTGAGGTGGGAATTTGGTGACGCTCAGGTGAGGGTCTTGTGATGGGTCTGATGAGCGGAACACGGACATCCCCTAAATTCTGCTGGCATGGAAGGTTAGCTAGGGTGGTTAAGAGGTTAGCTAGCGTGGAAACGAAACCTTTGGAAGCCAACCTACAAGCTCAGAGAACAAATCTCCACCGTTATCCTCCACCTGAGCTAGAGATATTTGACACTAAAAGGGCAGATTTTCCTAATTCGGTAGGCAGAACATAACTGCTTGGAGATTAGCAGAATGTAAAATAATCTCTCGGCACTTTGCTGTTAAAAACTTCTGCAATCTCACTGTTTGCGATCCTCTTAACCCGCAAACCAGAGAGGAGCTGGAATTTCCGGAAGAGATCGATCGGGGTGATAACAGGATGATGAGAACAGGAAGTTCCAGGCACGTGAGGAAAATAGGTGGACAGAGGGAAGCTCTTGGCATCCAGCACTTCCTTTCTGGGAGATTCTTTTGCGGTTGGTGGCCACAAAAAACTCCAGGGATCCTCTGTTTCTGCGCCGACCTGAAAAATGATCTGGTGGGTTGGCTTTCACGGCCAGGAGAAGAATTGAGGCAGCCTGGGATTTCAAGAAAACCTCTTTAAAATGGCCAATGTTGGTTAAGTTCATGTGCCTTCTCTCTGCCCCCGGAGTGGCCCTTCTTCGTAGCAGGTTGACTTCCAAAACCAACCATTCCTTCCCCCCACACACACCGCCAACTCTGCTAGAGCTTTGTTTGCGTTGTAAGTGGGGGCACCTATAGTGTATATTCCTCTTTGGAATTAGCACAGCAGTAAATTTAACGCCCACACCTGTCTCAGTTACTGCAGTGGTTGGCCTGATAAACGTTTACTCTTCCTGGAGGCGTTTGTCAAACTACGTCAAGGTGCGATTCCTTTGAGGACCGTTTCCGTCTCCAGTTCTCCACTCTTCAGGTTGTTGGCTGACCCTTCGCTAACAAGGAAGGGAAGGTTTTGCATGTGGTTAGGCCAGCCAAGCCAGAAAGCCTGCCCCACCTAGACTGGAGATGCGCTACTTGGGCATCCTCGGAGCTGCCTTCCAAGGTTGGATGCTGAGTGAAGGGTTCCTTCTGGGATCCAAAGGACGCCCCGCTTGCAACACGCACAGCAGCCATTCGCGGCTCTCACGGGGGGGGGGCAATTCGGAGCAGATTAAGCTGCAGAGTTTCTGAGGCGGGAGCGGCTTGGATTTTCCCAGGCTGTGTCTCCCCCTGCTGAGTGAATTCTGACTTTTAACAAGGCCGTTGGGTGGCCCGGAGCCTCAGGGCAGCTTTTATCCACCGAATCCCTTTTCTAGCTTTCTAAAAAAAAAAAAGAACTACACACCGTTTAATGTTTTCCTGCTGCTACAAAACAACAAGCAGGCATGGACCAGGGTTTGTTTTTCGTTTTAATGGTCCATCAAAGACCGTGCAGAAATGATTTATTTGGAAACTGTACAAATTCCTAAACCAGGTTGTATTTTAAACTGAAAATCAAGTCCACGCTCCAAGACCTTTATGGGGATAAGAGATTCTTATAAAACCTGTAACTTGAAAAAAAAAATAGACCAGTGTTTTTGTTTTAGATCCTACTTGACATATTGAAATTAGAAATAATTTGCATAGCTTTAAACTCACTTCTTCTTCCTCCTTCCTCCTTATACGCCCACAGACACATGGGCTATTAATGCAAACTATGAGAATACTCTGTGATGGTGCTAAAATGGCACAATGCAACCAGAAAGTCTCCTTTCTCACCCAACCCCTCCTGATAACCCTAATCATGTCTGGATGTGTTTGTGTGAAAGAGTGCGTGCACGCATACAGAAACGGTTTCTACTTAACTTGTGGCAATAATCAAAAGTCAGCGATGCTTCTGGCCCACCCAGCAAATGCCCCCCAAAGTGAAGCAATGCCCCACTGCCAATGGCTTATCATAGCCACAACTGGCCATCATACCCACATCCACTTTGCAAACCCCTCAGGCACTGTGATTTCTGTACATCTGCACTGGTCTGGTCTGGGATTCTCCTGGGTTGGCACAGAAACACTTTTATCTGATAACCTTGGTCAGTTCCGAGTTGCGTCTTGCAGGACCCCAAATTGCAAGTTTAGAATTTATACATCGCGTCTGTCACCGAGGTGCGTGAGGAGCTGGCGAGGGTTGGTGAGCTGACATCGTAGCCCAGCTTCTTCATGTCCTTGGTCACCACGTTGAAGGACACTGTGACGAAGCCTTGTGAGCGAACCCGGGTCACTGAAAAGGAGCAAACGGAGGCTTAGCAGGGCTATTACAAAGCAACCCCATTACTATGGACGAAATGGATCAGAGCCAAGAGGCTTCTTGTCTGGGGTTCTGTGGCTAATAGGGCAGCCCCATAAGCTGGCACGGGGCACAAATGCGTGGCATTCTCCCTAACGCTTGGAATTCTGAGCTCTGGCGGTCTTCTTCATGGCATTCCTTGCTTTCTGCCCATCCTAAACTTACTGGCGGCTGGCATCCCCTGACCGACGTAGGGATAGCCTCAACCATAAGCAAGCTCTCACTTTTGGCAACATATGGGCACACGTTCTTCTCTCCGGATGCAAGGGCATCTTTGCCCGGCAAAACCACAGTAGGCAAAACCACTCCCAAGTACCTACCTTCACGGCCTTCGCCCTGGGCTACCACCTTGGGGTCAGTGAATTCGGGATATCTGCCCGTCAGCCAGCTGGGAGAAAGACAAAACGGAAGGTTGAATCAAGTCACCCCAGCCGGGGTCTATTCAGCCAAAGTCCTGAGGACTTCATGCCAACAAACACCTGTACAGCTCCCTCCATCCTGGAATTTCTTCTTCCCTGAATATATATATATATATAAATCACCACATTCTCCACCAAACTGAAAATTCATGAATCCTTTTTCACTAGTGATTTTCTCTGAAAAAGTGTGAGGGACGGAGCAAGAGGAGTGTATGATGGAGAAACCCACCAGCCAACCAAGCAACCGTTGCTTTTTCAGCAGGCAAAAATATCTTGTTTTCAAAAGAGAACAATTCCTCAAAAAAAAAAAAAAATTGGACAAACGATGCAGTCACCTTGTTAACTTTTGCAGTCTGGAGGTTGATTCTGGAATGAACATTGGGAGGATCCTCTGGTGCCTGAAAACAGAATTTGGGCAATCCAAAAGTAGCAGGAGATTTGATCAACAGAAATAATGAACCCCGAATCTGGTCCTCCTTCCCACGCCAAACTTGGTTCTGCCTCTATCCCAGGCAGGTAAACAAAATCACTAATAAGGTGCCTAAGCTGGTTTGCTTCCCTGAGTTTCTGGTGCCCCAAAGAATCAAATACTCTTGAGTAAATTACAGTCCAAAGAAGGACGAGGGCTACTTTCACGCATCGAAACTGCACCAAGCGCCGGAACAAGAGAGGTTTGCCAGGGTGACGATCTCACCTGCCAGGTGTAAAAGGGACGTGGACGGCTCCGTATCCCCGAACCACATCATTCCCAAAAAAATCAGGGCCATACACACTGATGACGATCTGTGGCCCTGCAAGGACAGAAAGGACCACAATCGCAGGCGAGTTTGGCCTTTCCCACCTCCCAAAACAGTCCCCAGGCCCATCTCCCTTCCCCCCCCCCCCCCGGGTCCTCCCCACCTACAGCCAAAGGGGTTGGTGCTTTTGAAGGTGACGTCGATGGGGAAGTTCCAGACCAGGTTTTGCTGGACATTCCGGCTCTTGGACGTGATCTGTGAGATGCCTTCTTCCAGGCCCTACGGGAAAGCCAAGGGGACGGAGCTGGAACCATCTTGGGGGCACCCGGAGCTGGCGCAAGCAGAGAGGTTGAGCAGGGTGCCCCCTTCCAACTCTCCTAATCTATGTTCTAAAACAGGGGTCTCCAAACCTGGCCCCTTTAAGGCTTGTGGACTTCAACTCCCAGAATTCTCCAGCCAGCTCTGCTGAAGTCCACAAGTCTTAAAGGGGCCAGGTTTGGAGACCTCCATTCTGCAAGGTGACCAGGTGGTCTCGCCTCCCCTTTTCTGCCTGGAGCCCAAAGCTCCATGCCACAGAAGTTGGAACCCACATTTCAGCAGGTCCTCCTGTGGCCAAGAGTGACAAGCAGGAACCCCCCCCTACCCCCCCCTTTTTTTTCTTTTAACCCCTTGTGCATTTCTTATTGGCAAGGAGGGGGCTTCAGGCTGCAATGGGCTCGCTCTGTGGGGGTTGCCCCCCTAAGCGGAATCCCTTTCCACAGCTAACAAAGGGGGGACCCACCGTAATCGGAGCCCAGTCGGGGCCGTACACGAAGCAGTACTTGCAATAGAGCTCGTCAAATTCTGGAAACTGCAAAGAGGAGAAAGTCCGGGGTTTAAATCTGACCGGAGATCCAACCTGCCACTGTACCTACCAAGCCACGCGTGGAAAAGGACTCGCTTCTTCCAGCGACTGACATAAGAGAAAACGGCCCCTTTCCCAGAAGGGTCTCCCTCTCTCCGACTGGCCTGTCTCACGGAGGGGGCAGAAAGCAAGTGGGGAACAGGAGGGAGTGGGGGTCTCTTTGCAGCAATCGCAGGCGGGGCTGTTCAGACCTCAGGAGCGCAGAATGGGCACCTTCCCCAACTGGGCGCCCGCTGCAGCACCCTTAGAATACCCCCCCTCCTCAAATGTAGTTTGGGGGAGCTACGGTGCAAGGTTTCAGAATTCAGAGCGCAGCAGAACATCGCGCAAGAGCAACCCTCCCGCATCGCCTTGCAGTTGCAAACTGCATCCGGGCGATAAAAGCTGCACCGTTGGACGCCCATCTGGACCCCCTCCGATGGGTTTCCCTAAGCGCAAAAAGGGGGACCCGGGACTCAGAAACCGGGACGGGTGTCCTGTGTTTGCAAGACACCGGATTCGAGAATCCACCCCCCCCCCATTGGACTTGGAATGCGCCACCGCATAGGCGGCGCCCGGGCGGGAGATACCAAGTCGCCCTCCGGAAGGGGGGAGGAAACAAAAGTGCGCCGGCTCGCCACGCCATTCGGGGGGCCGCTGGATGAAGCCGGCCCACTGACCCACCTGCGCGCTCTCGACCTGTCCGCTGACCATGAGGAGGAAGACGGTGGGGTTGGCGGTGGGGTTGGTCGCCATCGGGCCTCGCAGAGCGGCAGGGAGAGGCCCGTCGCTAAGGGCGCGTCCTCCGCCCTCCCTGGCAACGGCGGACGGCGAGCCTCTGGGGACAATTTCCGCCTTTGCGCGAAAGGGCTGGACTTCTTGGCCAGGAGGACTACGCTGTTCAGGCGCTTGCCCTGTGGTGTGCATACGGGAGCCTTTCCGACAACCTTAGCTAGTGACCTCCAGGGCGGTCCGGATTTAGCCACTCTACATTTGCCCGGACACTTTGCGAGTAAACCTTCCCCGCTCCCCTTCACGGGGATGACACTCCCCTCTCCGGGGGTCAACCAGGGAACTTGAACCAAAGCTGCCTCTTTAAAGCAGGGGTCTCCAACCTTGGCCACTTTAAGACTTGCAGGCTTCAACTTTAAGCTGGCTGGGGAATTCTGGGAGTTGGAGTCCCCAAATCTTAAAAGTTGCCAGACTCCTGCCTTAAAAGTACCATTCTAGCAACTGCATTCTATTCGCAGGGGGTAATATTTTGAGAAAGGTGGAAACGTGGCACGCCTGTTGTAGAAACATCTCTTAAACTGGAATTTGCACATTAAGGTTGAAAGGCTTTGGAAGAAAACAGGCAACTATAATACCAGCAGTAATGGGGAGTTTGGGGCACTGTATGAAAGAGATTCACTCAATATTTGGAGCTGTTGGATTTACTAAATTTGACACAGCAGCTTTGCAAAAACAACCAAAACAATCCCTCGTGCATTGAGACTTCAACATGCTATGTATAGTGACTATATACTATATATAGTGACTATATACCTGATGCTGAGCTGGCTGATTGAACCCAAATGGCCAGAAAATTCCAAGTCTAGAGACTGGTATTTGTAAGATGAAAAGATGAAATAACCACAAAAAAGAGGGCCGCCTTGGAGCTTAAAAGCTCTTAAATTTTGTTAGCGTTTTCCCTATTTTTATTGCGGAAGCTTCTCTAAGCCAGGCTGGGTTTCTGCCACCACTAGATGTCCCTGTTCAATTATCTAATTCAATTATGACATGATTGCAATTTCTTTTGATTGTTGTGAGCTGCCCAGAGTTGTTGGGTTGTGGACAAGTTTAATCTTTCTCCATCATCACCACCCCTCTCAAGTGGTTTCCCAGTTCGTTACTTTCTTAATGCCCTGGATAACAACCTCCAGTCCAGTATATGAGATGGGCAGGAATATGAACCCGCTAAACAATAAATAAATAAATAAGCAGCCAGCCAACCCTCGGGTGGGAGCAGCGGGAGACTTCCTGCAGCCTGTTTTTTTCAGAGCGGAAAGTGTATGTGTGTATGTGTGTATGTGGGGGGGGGGGGGAGCGCTACTGACTCTCTCTCTGTGTTTTGCTCAACTCCAGAATGTTCTGGGAACTGGGGAATATCTCTGTTTTTGTTGCTTTGGCTTTCTTATTTTGTTTTGGTACATGTGTAAACTGTGCTTTGTGGTTTTGTCCCTGCTTTGTCTATGGTTGCTTGTTGGAAAGCCAGTTGGAGGGCAATGCAGGAATTATTCTGGATAAGAAAAAAATCTCCTTGGGCCGCCAGTGCTAACCTGCCTTCTGCAGCCTGCTCCTGTTGGAGGTTCTGGCCTGGGTCTCCTGCCACAACGCCTGAGCAGAGACAGCCCCAAATCTTGAGTCCTCCTGGCCTCCCTACTGGATGGGGAGAAGCAGCAGACTGACAAAGTGGTTGGGGAAGAACCAGCCTGGATGAACTATTCTGGGACTCTTGCTGGTCTCCCTCGAGTTCCCAGGCCCTGCTCTGTGTCCTGTCCTTAATTGGCAGCCTGGGAGACAGCGAACCAAGAGAGTTCCTTGTAACAGGCGTTGGAGAAAACCTGCCCTTTGACCGTCACTTCATTCAAATGCCAGGGCATCATCTTCTGAAGCTGCGGCGGCTTTGCTCCACGAAGAACTCTTGCCAAGTGCATGATGGGTGTGTGTGTGTGTGTGTGTGTGTGTATGTTTGTGTGTGAGTTCTGCCGAGCCCAATTTGCGAAGCTCCTAGACTCTTCCTTACCGTGTCAGCTTTCTTGATTTGGTTCCCCCAGGCAGGGCCGATGCAACGGCCGTGTCTGCCCCCCACCCGAGGAACCTTCTGGCCTCTTTGCTCATTTCTCCCAAATTCTGGCCCCAGCCACAAAAGCCACGTCACTGTTGTGAAAGCTTTAGAAAGGTGAAAGGGCTGCATTCAAGCAGCTTTTGGAAATTGGGGTAGGAGGTGGAAACCTGCAGCACTCCTCAAGCCTGCGTGGCTTTGGGAGCAGCAGCATCCAAGATTCCTCAAGGGGAACAGGGGGAGCCCCCCACCCCAATGCACCTTCCGGTTGCTCCCAGGACCATTGGTCACCAATGGTCACACCAGGTCCAGATTTTTGCCTTCACTTTTGTTTGGGGTGGATTTTATTTAGGTGAGCTTCTAGTCCTGTGTGCTCTCCTAGAAATTCAGACCCAGGAATGGGAAGTATCTTCCATAGGAGAGGGAACTTGTGAGTTTCATCCGGCTCAATGATACCTTGTGGTGGTTGAGGACACCTGGGGGATTCCTGGCCAAGGTGTAGAAGAACAGCGATGGGGGTGTTGCAGCAGCACTAGCTAATGACCGCAAAACCTTGAAATCCATTATTCACGGCTTCACCAAGCAGGCCTAAGAGTTTAGGCCTTCGGTATCCTCTTAGTAGCCCCAGCCAAGGACCTCTTCACCTTTGTGGTCACGATCCAAACAGGACTTTGGGTCTCCTGGGGGGCAGCCCAGTTTATCGAAACAGCCCCTTGGCTTCTCCATCAGAAGGAAGGGCGGGGGGCATCAGGCCTGAGCAGGGGGGGGATTCCTGGAGCTGCAGCACCCCCCGATTGCTTTTCTGCAGCACCAGCAGCAGCAGCCGCGTTTGGGTGGCAACCTGGAGTTAGCTTTGCTGGGGAACCTCAAGCGAACCCTTCCGGGGGATGTAGATCTCTCTGCTTGCAATTAGCAATCGCATTTCAGATCCCTCCTACACCCCCTTCGCCTTGGTGATGGCAGAGTGTTTCTTTGCCAAGGCTGAAAACATGATTTCCTCCTATTTCTCTTCTTCCTGCTTGCGCACAATGTTGTCTTGTATAAGAAGCATAAATCAAAGCCTTCTCTGGAAGAAAGCAAGTATATAAATCCTAATTCTTTCAACAGGGAGGAAAAGAGAGAAGACAAGGAGGGGCCTCTTGGTTGGTGTCTGCATTTCGGTCCCTCCTTGGCCCAGTTGTTTCTGAAAGGCGCTTGGAGTACCTGTCCTCCTGCCTTAACAAGTGACTCACTCCAGCATCAAAGAAAATGGTTTGGCAGTTGGGTGCTTCTTCTCAGGGACACCCCATTAACTCTCTCAATCCTGCCAGCCAGGAGGAGCGACTCTGAAACTCAGCTGGAGAATGGGGCCTCCGTTGAGAGGGTCAGCAACTTGGCCCTTTGGCCACATCTGGACTCTTCCTGGGTCAGGTTTACCACCCTTGGCCTGAAACATCAAGAGAAGGATGATCTCTGCTCCTTGGTCAACAGGTTGGTCAAGACTGGAAGACTGGTGGGCTTCCTTGGGCAGTTGGTTGGCCTCCGCAAGAAGGAAGTGCTGGACAAGATGGGCCAAGAATCCAGTCCAGCAGGAATGGCTTAGCCTCTTTATTCCCTGTCTGGAGTTGACGGTTATCGTAAGAGATGGCTGAGCTGCAGAAAGCTGCTGTATCTTTACATGGATTGTAATGATGAGTCATTGGTATCCGTCTCACCTGAAATAATGAGATGCTTAATGCTTAGAGAGGACAAGTCTAATTTTATTGACTTGAAAGTCTCTCTCTCTGCCTCCCTCCTTTGCTTAAAGACAGTCTCTCCTGCCCCTGAACAATTGTGGATGCGGCCCTCATTCAGTGAAAAATCATATTTCATCTCTCATCGTGGAAAGATGTTGGAAGTGGCATAAAGGCTAATAATCTTCCTCAATATTTGTACAGGCTCTTGGGGATAAATAATTCAACTGACATTCTCCATTAAATCTGACTTCAGAAAGCTTTTATGCCAGGATACAGTAGGACATAATGGCTCCTGTTCTTTTAAGTTTTCCTCTTGCAGCTCCTCCTCTCTTCCTCCCCTTCCTTCCTTTCCTCCCTCTCCTCTTCCCTTCCTCCTTTTTCCTTCCTTCCTTCCTTCCTTCCTTCCTTCCTTCCTTCCTTCCTTCCTACCAACCAACCAACCAACCAACCAACCTTCAGAGAACCTAATGGCATCCAATAAGTATGGAAAACAGATTATTTGCTGCAGCCAAATAACCCCCTGCTGCTTCCACTATATTTATACCACTGGCCCAAACAAACACCAAGTTATATTTGGAGAGTACTTAATTTCTTTTTTGAGCTGATGGGTTGTTGTTTTTTAATCAAGCCACATGACTTCCCTGTTTGCTTGTGTGCCTTGGTTCTAATCCTTGGGAAAGAGGTTGGGGTCAGAAGCGATTCCTTGTCCTCCTTGTGTGTCTCTCAATGTGGCTCGGACCCCTGAGGATACGCATGCAAGGGAAGACCAACTCCCAGAGGTCATTTCCCACATTAATCATGGAGAAAAGGCATGTCAGTGGAAAACAGGACCGACATCTGGCAAGGCCTCTCCTCCCTCCCTCCCTCCCGGAAACATGTCCTAGGAGAAGAATGAGAGAGAGACCGACCTACTTTGGTCATGCAAGAACCAGAATGGCTGCTTGAGATCCGCCCATCCGGCCTTCACGAAGCTAGTTTGGCCAACAGGTTGGGCAGGTCCAGGAGAAAGGAGCCGCATTTCACCTGTTGCTTGAACCCGGGGCCACCTGGATGCTTTGAGGATCACACCTTGGCACACCAGTTTGCAAGACTCCAAAGGGAGAAGCGACTCCAATTCAAGGCTAGATTCAACAACCAGCATTGGGGGGGAGAAGAACCTGAATAGAATCCCAGTTTGTGTTGAAAGATGGTCAGGGGCCATTCTGAGGGGGTGTCAGGCCAAGCCCTCAGATCCAGGCAAAAGATTGCTTGCAATTTTCACTCTTGGCTTTGCATTCGGGTGTCTCGCCCAGAGACCTCCCTTTAAACCCCCCACCCCCCACCAGCATTTTATATCAGCTCCAGAAACAAGCAATGGGGGGACCAGCAGACACCTGACAGGGCCCTTCCCCATTGGCTTTTCCTCCCTGCCAGGTGAAAAAATTGACGTTTCCTCTACTTGTCCCCTAATGTTTATTTTTGGGCTGGAACACAGCAGGCAGGCTTCCAAAATTCTTCTGTGGTCTACAAACAACAAGCCAACCTCTGCTGATTGGAGATCTTTAGGATTTAATTTAATTTAACTCACCCCTGAGTGCCACAAACAAAATTGAAACTTTTAAATAATTTACTATTTATTTGGTTTTTTTTTTTTCCTTCTTTTCCTGATGACTTTGGAAATCTCCTTTACTTTTCGTTGTGCACTTTTAAAAGTTCGGATTATTGCAACATTTCACCTGAATTCCAAAGGAAAACAGAGAGGGGGCGGGAAAAGGGGAGAAAATACAACGTCGCTTGAGTATATGTAAAATAATAATATTATTATTGTTCATCATAAAAAAGAGATTCTTTTACCCATAAGAAGAATTAATAACTTAATTGTTATTGCACTGGCTACAATTCAGTAGTGGTTTTGTTTTTTGGTTTTTTTTTTCCTTCCATTTTGTGGAACAAGGAGGACCAGAAGAAAGCTGGCAAGGCATGAAGTGGGCAGTGAAGGAAAACGAATGGCTGGAGGCCAACCTGAAAAGACGACAGTAAAAATGGTGACGGGTCCACATCGAATCTACGAAGAGGATCGGATGTGAATGCAGACGTGAAATAAAAGGGATCGAGCTGCCCTCCCATGGGAAGCCTAATCCAGCTGGAACTGGCGGGGTTGGGGTCCCTCCACGGCAGGGGTGTCCAACTTTGACCACTTTAAAACCTGTGGACTTCCAGAATTCCCCATTTCTGAGGAACTCTGGGAGTTGAAGTCCGCAGGTCTTAACCTTGCCAAGGTTGGATACCTTTGCTCGTAGGGATGGGGAAATGGAGGCGGAGAGCGAATTCACTGGTCTTCAGAGTGGACGGTGGTTGGTGCACAATGGTGAGTTAGGGGCGGTTGAGTTAGGGGCGCTCAGCGCCTCCGGCCGACATTTCTGGGGTCGTCCCGATGGGTGGGTTTTCTGCAAAAATATGCATCTGACGGAGAGCTTCCTTGTGGACATTTATGGGCTTGTGTCACGATGTGTCTGCCTGTGATGTGTGTTTTCTTCCATTTCTTTTTCTTTAAAAAAATCTCAAATACATGTTTTTTCTATTTATAGTAACTGCTGATATACAGAACAATATACAACTCGCTTCTGCCTGGTCAGGTGCGCTTCCCGCGACCGCTTTTCGTGCAATAAGAAAAGGTGCCCTTTTGGAAAGAAAGAAAAAAGAGAGAGAGTTTTTCCGAACCAACCCCGGGTTGCCTTTAGAAAAGATAAAAGAAAGGTCTGCAACCCCCCTGGAGGGGTCCGAGGCCACGCTGGGTGAGGGGGAAGGGGAGGAAGAGGGAGGAAAAGGGACGTTGGAACAACTTCTCCTTGTGCTGGGTGGGAAGGAAATCGGGTTCCTTCCGGTTACCCCTGAACCGCTTGGGACGCCTGGAGCTTCTCTGGGACTTTGGTTCCATTTCTACACTAACCGGACCTTCACAGCGAGGAGAAACCAAGGGTCTGGGCGGGGGGGGGTAAGCATCAGCCATGGAGAGGGTGGCTTTCCAACCTGTTTGCCGCTTCGAAGCCACGTGTGGTGGCAAAGCCCTTAAAGTTCACCAAAGACCACCCCCCCTTGGAAGCTATACCGGCTCGTCCACAACCTCTTCTGTGTCGCTTGGGGTCCCTGGAACCTGTCCGTGTTGCGGGAGGGCACAATTCCTGCCCCCTCCAAGGTCTTCTTGGTTTGGCTCAGGGGGGTCGCCAAGAGTCTCCAAAGGGTCTGTTTGCTGCAGCTCCGGACCCTCCGGTGGGGGATCCACAGAGGGGCCCGCAGCTTGGTTGCTCTCTGAGAGGCGTTCGCAGGGTTCACCCGTGGAACCAGGGTCCGTTGGCTCGTAGGAGAAGCTCGGGATGGTTAAATGCTCCCCTCGGCAGGCCAGGGGTGCCCAGCGGTCTGCCTTGCAGGCCAGTTCTCCAGGCTGACCCTCGGCCAGCTCCGAGGGGTCCCTGTAGGCCGTGGACTCGCAGGAGGGCGTCCTCCGTCTCAGCAGGCTGTTCTCAGAGGCTTTGTTGCGCGTCGTGGCGGGGCTGCTTTCTTCCTCCACGGGAGGGTCGATAGAGATGCAGGGGGGGCTCATTTTCTTCTTCCTCCGGATGCCATGCAGGTACTCGGACTCCGACTGCATCTGGAGAGGCAGCCTCCTCCTTTCAGAGGCATCTGCGAAGCCGCGATCCCCGTGGCCGACCGAAGGGCAGATCTCAATGGAGTGCCGTCGCTGGTCGTCCGCCCACGTCGGCTTGGCCAAGAACCCCCGGGTGTCCACGCTGTAGAACTTCTTCAGGTCCTTGTCCTTGCCCTTCCCCATGGTCAAGCTGGTTGTGCTGCAGTTCCTGAAGGGGACGGGGGAGGGCGCCGGGGAGGCGAAAGGGGACTCCGGGCCATCCTGGCTCTCCAGCTGCGCCCCCCAATCCCCGGCGGAGCTGTTGATGTGGCTGACCTCTTCGTCCGCCAAGTCGGAGGACTCGAAGAGGGAGCTGTCCAGGATGCTGCTGTGGGTGGACATCCTGTTTGAGATGCTGTGCTGGCTGAAGGTTTCCCTGGGGGCAGGGATGTTTGAAGGGCGGGGAGGGGAGGGGTGGGGGAGGGGAGGATTGCCTGGGAGGGATGTGGGGGCTGGGGGAGGCTGAGGATCCCCCAAAATACTGTGAGACAACTTTTTCAGGGGTGGGTTTTCACGGGTCTCTGCCTGGGCGCACTGCTTTGTCCCCACCACTGAGCTCTCCAGGGAGTCCTTCCGGACGGCCTCCTGCAAAGCAAACAGATCAAAACAATAGAAGCATTTCCAACACAAGGAGGCCACGTGCATCCAGGAATGGTCCCGTGTTTCGAGGCAGTTGGGGTTCACAGTCCTGTCTTCTCGGGGGGCTCCTCTCTGAAGCGTTGAGTTAGCATAGAAATCCAGGGGAAAGCAGACAGGTCAAAACTGAGCTGGGCCATTTCCGGGAAACGCCCCTTTCATGGAAGTGACTTCTCTGATCCCACCTGTGGATGCCTGCCAAGCAGTCGGCCACACCCTCTGCCCTGCCAGCATGCAAGCTTCTACCTGCACTGGCTGAGAGCATCATGGCAGCATTGCCTCGTGTGACGCGGAAGAGCCAGAGGCTGAGGGGCCGATCCCGCAGTTGGCTGCCTCGGGAGTCAGAGAGGCGTCTGCCAGTGGGGGGGGGGGGGGGGGGGGGGCCGGGGGGGGGCGGGGGGGGGGGGGGGGGGGGGCTGCTGACTCAGCAGAGCAGCGTGGGAATGACCGACAAGGGCCTGGCTCCAGACAGAGCACTGAGGCTGGGGGCACATCGGAAGCCTCTCTGTCTCCTTTCATCTCTGTCCTAAACTCTGGGCTCCGTCCTCCTGCACTGTGTCCGCTCTACAGCCCTTGACGCCACAGAGTCTCAATCAGAACACAGCTGGAAGGGGCCACAGAGGTCTTCTAGTCCAACCCCCTACTCAAGCAGGAGACCCTAGACCACTCCAGACAAGGGGCTGGCCAGACTCTTCTTAGAAACCTCCGCAGCCTCCGAAGGTCAGCCGTTGCCTCTGTGCTTCCTGGCCCTGAATATGTTTCCCATCCCTTTCTGCCTCCCCTCCCCCCACTCGAGAGCACCTGGAGACCAGGAAGCTGACCTGTCTGCACAGCAGCCTGCTGAAGCTGGGGGTGCGAGGGGCAGGGCGAGGGGGTAGAAGCTTCCACGGAGCTCCCGTGTTGTGGCTAGGAGGGGGTGTTGTTGGGCGGAAGGCCAACTGTGGGATCCTCAGTGACGAAGTGACCACCGGCTGAGAATGGATGGATGTGACAGATCCTGGAAGAACAAGGAAGGAGATGATTCATTCCCCAGAAATTCTCCTCTTTCTTTCATTCAAAGCTGAACTAATGTCTGAGGGAAGCCCCTGTTTCCTCTGGTGACCCTTGTGGGGTCTCCCACCATCTCCAGGTGGGAGGCCTTCCTCTTGGCAGAGGGGAGGTCCGCCCTTGGGTGGAAAGCCCGAAGCAGTTCTTGGCCTCAGCTCTAGGCACCCCTTGCTTTGGAAGTTGCACACGACACGTGACAACCTAAATCGGTTGGCAGGAAACGCCGCAGGCCCCGATCCTGACTGCCTTACCTCGGGGTGACTTGCAGGCGAAGGCTTCTAGCTCCCCTTCGTGGAGTGGGAAGGGAGGCTTGGCGGGCATCACAGGGCGGAACATGTAGCTGTCGTTGGGCAGTGAATGCATCCGTGCCACTGAGATCTTGCGAAGGGTCAGAAGGTTCTGGGGGTCCCTGAGACCAGCAGCAGAAGCTCCCTGCAAGTCGGCAAGAAAGGAGGCTGAGATGGTGGGGAAATTGGGGACCGGTAATTCTCGGCAGCTTTGAGATACGTGCGTGGCGGGGTGGTCAGCAAACTGGCTTTCTGAATGAGTGGAACTGCAGGACGGTCCTTTAGCTTGGCTTGCTTAAAACCCGACAGGTGTCCGAGGAGGAGGAGGAGGAGGAGGAGGAGGAGGAGGAGGAGGAGGAGGAGGAGGAGGGATGGGGGAAGCACACCTAGACACGGCCCCCAAGAGACTCAACCCCCTTCTCTTCCATGCCTGGGGAAGGAAGCTCCTTCGGGCTCCTTCTCTAGCTTTTTACCATGACTTGATGCGTCACCAGCAGGGGCGAACCCCCCTTGGAAGGGGTCTGTTGCCCATCCATGGTCCTTTCTGGTGTGCTGACCCCTCTGGACATCTCCAGCTCAATCTCAGCGTCCATCTCGGCATCTTCCTTCGCCTCCTTGTTGCTTTCCTCCAAGTGCTTCATCAGGACGGCCACCACCACGTTGACCAGGACAAACTGGGCGATGAGGACGAAGGTGACGAAGTAAACAGGGGAGATGACGGGCAGGTAGCTGAGGCAGTGCTTGTCATCCCGGTGGCATTCCCGGAGGGTGTCCTGGAAGGAGGACAGGAAAGCAAGGAGGTTACTTCAGGTGGATAAGTCAACTGGGAAGGAACCTTCATGTCCCTGTAAGGTTTCTCCCAAAGATTCAGCATTTAGAGGTGAGCAAACATGGAGGTTCACTGAGCAATAATGGAACTAAAGGCCCATCTGCCCAGCAACGGCCAGCCAGAAGTCTTTGGGAGCAAATATGGGTGAAATGGATGCAAACGTTTTCTCCAAGCTCATCGCAACCTCAATGGCATCTCTAGGGCCATCGTGGTGAATGTCCAGGAAAAGGCTCTTCTCCTCTCTGGATCTTCTAGTTCCCTTTCCAAGGGGTGCAGACTGGGGGCTCTCATTAAATGGAGACCAGGACTCCCACAGATTAATTTTACCTTGTGTAAAGCCTTATTTCCCCCCTCAGAATGGGGCATCTATTTGGGGTACATTTTCTCTATGTTGATCTTGGCTTTTATTCTAGGCAAATAATACACGGAGCTGGTGGAGCAGGGTGGCCTTGAGTCTTCTCTACCACCAGTGTTGGAGATGAGGGCCACAGTCGACTCAAGCTATATCTCAGAGTGACGTCTAAAGTCAACTCAAAGTACAGCCATGGGAAGACAGCTCTGCCGGGACAGGGATGGGGAGGCCTTACCTTCATGATCCCATTCCAGTTGTCCCCAGTGGATACCCTAAAGAGGGTGAGGAAGGCCATCCCAAAGTTGTTGAAGGTAGCATGCCGACTGAGGCCTTCACAAGGATTTTCTTCGCTGCAGTCTATGAAAGAGCAAGGATGAGCCCACTCTTACCTATCAGCTTGGAGAAAGTCCAATGATGGCTTGGAGGTAGCCGAATCTTCCATCATCTGACTCCCAACATTACCGTTTTCTGGGAAACTCCTTCTCTTCTTCATTTGCTTCCTTCTGACCCTCCCCTGCTTCTCTGGAGATACCCACCAGATTCCGGCATCCCCCTTGCCTGGTTGCCTGGTCCCTGGTGGGAACTTAGTTGAGCTGGACAACGGCGAGGTTGGGGTTCTCTCATCTCATGCAAGCCATAGGAACATCTGGCTACGTTCTTCCCTTTCAGCAGAGATAGGATGTTCTCTGGAAAGTCTGGCTGGCATATTAACAGGGTCACCAAGCAACAGAAAAAGGAGAGGAAGACTCACCTAACTTCCCAAATAATTCTACCCCCAGGGCAGCGTAGATGAAGAAAAGGAGCATGAATAGCAGGCCGAGGTTCCCCACCTAGGAAAGGAGAGCGTCAAAAAGTCAGAAATAAGCTGATACCATCTTGCTTAGGTGGGATTTCCTGCTTTAGCCAGAACAGCGGAGTTTTTCCCCCACCTGGTGTCCCCTGGGCAGCTCTAGGGAGGATGGGCAATGACTCACGCAAACACAACTGGGGGAATGAAGGTGTCCTTGCATCTTACATCCACCTGAATCTGCTGCAGAAGATCTCCACTAAGCAAAAGGCGCAAACTACACCTGTATGGGGGCTATCCAGCTTGCATGCGTTCCCAAAGCTTGCAAAGATCTGTAGTGCTCTGTCCCTTCGGGCCGCCTTCAACAGGAACCTAAGACTGAGCGTGAAGGACATGAACATGACTGGTGAAACTGGGCTGGGTCTACGGAGAAGAAACTTTGCCCCTCGGCTGTTTCCTAAGGGCTGGACATTGACACTGTTCTGTTCTGATGGGCCTCTCCAGCTGGGTTACGGCCGCAGAGGGAATTCCCAGAGCTTAGACTGGCAACGAGAGCCCCGGAGAAGACTTGGGGCCAGATAGGGGGGACTCCTATCAGCGGGGTCCTTCTTAATGCAGCATTCCCTGCAGGATGCAACGCAAGACACGCCCTGTCCCCTTGCACCCCACCCTCACCCCCAGGCCCCTCTGCCCCTGAACCGTGTGAAAGATCCTTGATGCCAAGAGAAAAGAGCCAGGTACCAGAATAGCAGAGTTGGAAGGGACCTTGTAGGTCATCTAGTCCAACCCTCCGCCCAAGCAGGAGACCCTACACCATTTCTGACAGATGGCAGTCCAGTTTCTTCTTGGAAGCTTCCAGGGGTGAAGCTCCCACTTCTGTTTTTACAACCTCTTCCCCTTGTTGAGGGGTTCCTGGTGCTCTCTGAGCTCGCTGGTTTCCCCGCAAATGTCTCATCACTCAGACCAGGTCACATCATCAGTGCTAGTGCATTGACTAGCACTGACAATGTTACCCAGTTGGGTCATGAAACGTCTGCAAGAAAACCAGGGAGCTCAGGGAGCACCAGGGACCCCTTGTTTCAACTCTGGACCACCAAGATTCTCCTGTGCTGATTCTCCTTCCCCTTCTTGCTTGATATTCCGAAGCCACAGGCAAGAGGACTTTATCCCATCATAAATAATTATCGGCTCTTCCTCGGTGCTCTGCAGACAAGAGCCCGGAAGCAGAAGTGGCTGTTCTCCTGCTGGGAACCTTCAGCCACTTGAGAGGATGACAGCTTGACAATGTCAGGGCTTAAACAAGAGTGTAAGGCACTTCAGGAAACAGCGGTTTCCTTCTGCTAAGAGAGAGAGAGACAGAGAGAGAGGCCGGGGCGGCTAAATTACAGTGAAGTTCGCTGCTTTTGGGGGACATAGAAAGAGAGGCGAAGTCTCTTCTCCAAGCTTCAGGTTAGAGGTGGGTGAGCTCACCTGGTGGAAAACCCTAAGTCTATTTCAAGGGCCTCAGGAACCGTGGAGAACTGCCCACCCAGAGTCCCCCAGATTTTCCCACCCGTAACTGCCTTGCAGCAAAGGTTCAGGGGAGAGAAGCTCATGCGGCCTTGCTCACCCACCCACCCACCCCCGGTTCTTGGGGTGCAACAGGCGGATAGAGGGGGAGACCCTGCTCTCCACCTGGATTGTAAGCAGCCTCGAAAACGCTCGCAGTCAATTTACGCAGCCGCTTTTCAGCTGAATTTACAGGACTGTCGAAATGCAGGTTTTCCCAGGCTGGTGCTTGAGTGGTTAACCCTTGGGGAAATCCCGTGTCCTGGGAGATCCTCAGCTGCAGGCCGGATGTGTGCAGAGCCCTCACCCGAAAAAGGAAAGAGGGGTGAGGAGGGGGGTGAGCAGAGGCGCTGGTGGGGATCGGAGAGGGCAGCGTTTCCATTCAGGCACTGAATGTTTATTTATTTTTATTATTGTTTTGGGGGGTGGGGAGGAGAGGATCCTTCAGCATTTTTTCCCACCCTTGTCCCACATCCGCTCCACTATCTCTCCAGCACGTGGGCAGCCTGCAAATGTATTCCAGAAGGAGGGCAGAGTTTCTCGGGTCTGTTTTTGTCCCCAGATGCTCCTTCCAATGTCACCCTCAACTCAACTGCTGGAGCTTTTGGTGCAGGCTGAAGCTGAGCCCCAGAAGGCTTTGAAGGGGGGTGTGAAAAAGTCAGCTCCCCTTCATGCCCCCCTTCGTGGCAGAGGTGTGTGTGTGTGTGTGTGTGTGTGAGAGAGAGAGAGAGAGAGAGAGAGAGGCCTTGCCTGGCTGAGACTGGCTAAGAGCATCCTCCGAAAAGCCTCTCGCTGGCTGCGGGTTTTGCCTTGTCCCCCACTGTGGGGGTTCAGAGCACTAGGAAGACTTTTCTCAGGGTGGCTGTCCACAAGGCATGGGCAGAGTGCAAAGGAGACCATGAGAACATCTACGCCGTGCCACCCCAGAGACAGACAGAACTGAGGGGTGACCCTGGCTGGTCTTTCGTTGATGGGAGTGCGAAAGGTGAAGCCAGCTTTGAAAAAAGCTTTAGAACTTGGGGACCCAAAGCCATCGACTCGTTATCTCCAGTGCCGAGTTAAAAAGTAAAAAGAGACAAGAGGACAACATTTTGAGCTGCTGGAAGTGGTGCCCTCAGTGCAGTTGGGAAATAATGTTTGGATATATCCCTCTGGGCGTGTCATTTCTTTTTCTCTTGGGCCGAGTCAAAATTGAACATTTTTGGGAAGCTGGAGGCATGGGAGTTGAAAATATATCAGCAGGAGGAGGAGGAGGAGGAGAGGGTGGGGACCTGATATTTAAAAGAGAAAGGAAAATTAGCACCTGCACAACTTTTACCTGGGGGAGGGCCTGAACCACCGTGTCCAGCAAGGCCCGCATCCCTGTGGCCATTTTCAGCAGCTTCAGCACTGGAAAGCAAAGGAAAGAACCATGAACCTCCCTGTTGAGGGGGGGCAGATACTTCTGGGATGCTCGGAGAGACCCTCACTCGGAGAAGCCCCTCACCTCTAGCAATCCTGAGCACCCTCATGATGCGGATAATGGTGGGGTTGATGGGGAGGGCGGCGTTCATTTCGATCTCCTCCAGCGTGATCCCCATGATGGAGAGCAGGACGATGGCCAGATCCAGCTGGTTCCACCTACAAGGGGGCAGGCGCAGGGGCTGAGCTGAGTCAGCAGCCTGCAACAGCCCCATCCCCCCCGCTCCCCCAAATGACCAAAACGAGCCCAGAAGAACATCTCCAACCTGTCCTTGAAGAACCTCCGGAAGCCAAAGGCCACCAGTTTCAAGATGGCTTCGACCACAAAGACGAAGGTGAACAAGTAGTTGCAGTATTTCAGGGCCTCTTCTAGAGACTGCGAGGAAACACAGGAATTGAGGTGGGGGTTTATTTAGGGTCCCCGGATGACTGTGTCAAAGGAATTGAGGAACGGGGTCTCCCCTAGCAGTTCGCAGACGGGACCGTGTCATGGGACCCCTAGACAAAGAATCACCCCTTGTCCTTCACCATGGAAGTTCCACCAGGATCCACCTGAGACTTTCCTTCCTACCTGCCTTCCCAAGAAGTTGCCACAGACTCCTGGCATTCAGCCCTTGCAGGTCTCTCCTGAACTGCCAGTCCTGCATCCCCCCAGGCCACGAGAGAGGCAAGAGAGGCTGCCTTTACCTTGGGCTGATCAAAGTGCTCCATGGACATCGTGATGACGTTGACGCCAATGATAAAAGTGATGAAAAGGTCCAGGTAATGGCTGGTGCAGAGCGAGTGGATGTATTTCCGGGCGGGTGAATAATCGGCATAGTACGGCCGCCGTTGAGCTTCTGCGGGGAAAAGCCCAACAAGGACCCATCAGCTTCTGGGAGCCTCCTGGGCCTTTTCCAATGCAAGCCATGCTGGCATGCAAAACCATGCGAGTTCTGTCCAAGGGGCATGCAGTCCATGGCTCTGTGGATTGTGGGTTTTGTAGTCGAGGCCATCCAAAGGCCGTGGTGCTCCTCCTCTGCCCACCAAGACACAGAGATGGACTCTGTTATGCTTCAGTGTTCTTGGAGGTGAGGTGAAGATTTGCAAGCTCACTAAACCTTTGTCTTAAAAGAGGTCTGGGGTCCTGCCTTTCCCAAAACCACAATTTTGGGGTGTTTTATGAAAGGAAAGCCCAAGGGGCTTCTTGGAAACAAGAGAGGGAGCAATGATAGATTAAAGCCACACAGCAACCAAGGAATCCCATTCCCTTTCACATGTGTGGACCCTCACAGCTTTCCCCAAGCTGGTGCTCTTTAGCGACATTGGGGTTCAGTGCCCATAATTCCCAGCCAACAAGGATTATGGGGGTGAAATCTAATGCACCTCAAGGCACCAGACTGAGAGAACCGGGCACAAGAATGGAAAAGTAGAAATCTCGTACTGGAGGCTTCGTTAAGATCAGAGTTGTCCAACCTTAGCAACTTTAAGACTTGTGGACTTCAACTCCCAGAAATCCCCAGCTGCCTGGGGAAATTCTGGGATTTGAAGTTCATAAGTCTTGAAGTTGCCTAGTTTGGACAACCCTCGTCTAGATGCAAGGGTGGCATTCAAAGGTTTTAACAACCAGTTCTGTGGGCGTGGCTTAGGTGGTGGGCATGGCTTGGTGGTCATATGACTGGGTGGACATGGCTTGGTGGTCATGTTATTGGCTGGGTGTGGCCAACTCAATATCACTCACATCGAGGCACGCATCTCCTCGCCTGGCCTCTCATGACAACAGTTGTAAGTATGGAAAATGGTCATAAGTCACTTTTTTCAGTGCCACTGTAACTTTGAAGGGTCACTCCACACAAGCAAAGTACCAGCAAAGGAGGGGGGAAAAAACTCCAGAGAAGTTCCTGAGACAGGATGTCTAGTCCTGCCAAGAGTGTAATAAGGGTTAACGGAGAGGCAGTTTCTGTCAGCAACCCCAGAATGTTTCCTTCCTGCCTTCCTTACAGGATTAGCCCAGTAATTTCTTCTAACAACCGCTTCTCTGAATTGCTTAGAATGTTAACAACTGGTTCTGGCGAATAGGTGCGAACCTGTAGAATCCCACACCTGTCTAGATGATTTGCTGGTTTTAGCATTGCGGTGTTGTTTAGGACGTTTTCCACCCCTTTTGGAAATCCTCACAAAAATTCAGAATTCTGCCTGTTACTCTCAGCCCAAGTGAGCACAATTTTTCCCATTTGATTCTGGGAGATGCAGGCAGCTGGTTGTTAGAAGAGAGAGAGAGAGAGAGAGAACGGAAAAGACCGGGTAAACCGGAGTTCGCCTAATTCCTCCAGGGGCCCACCTAGTCATTTGCAATCCTCTGTTTCCTGCCCTCGACCCTTTTAATGCCTCCCTGCCAACTGTTACATCGCCAAACGTTTTGCTGATGCAAGACACCGGCCGATCGGAATCTGCAAGCGGAACTAATTGCATCAAAAGAAACCCAGCTGACTGGTAACCCTCTGGCTATTAATCCCTCCCTTCCCTCGATGGCTAAAAAGGACATTTAAATGTGTGTGTGTGTGTGTGTGTGTGTGTGCCTGTGTTTTCCAGGCAAGTGGTTTGAAAGCCTCCCAAAGCAAGCAGGTTTTTCTCTTTCCTGCCTGGCTGCCTTTAGCTCTCAGGGTAATTGGCAGGAGTCCCTCAATCGGCTCCTGAAGCCGCACACGGCGGGTGGGCAGCATGCCACGAGAAGGGCTAATCCTAGCGAGGAGGCATCTTGAAGCACGGGGTGAATTTTGATCCCTGGGAGGAAAGGAAAGAGGGGCTGGGGGGGTGGGGAGGGTCCGAGGAAGAGGCAGGGCTGCTGTGAGAGCTCTGCTTGAGCGCCATGTGAAGATGGAAAGAAGGCCCCAAAGGGAAGGGCTGCCCCCCTTGACTGAGGAGTTTCCCAGGAAAGCCAACCAGGCTGTTTTCCCTTGAAGACATTTGGCTTCTCATCCAAGAAGCTTCTTCAGTTCTGACTGAATGGTGGAGCATGGAAGGGTTTATATTCATTGTAGTCATCATCTGGTCATCAGTCAGAACTGAAGAAGCTTCTTGGATGAGAAGCAAAATGTCTTCAAGGAAAAACAGCCTGGCTGCCTTTCAAAAAAGCACCTTTTGGGACAGCCATGACCCGGAGGACGGAGAATCTCCAAAGAAAACATGCGGGGTTGGTTTTTCAGATGCGATCTGAGCAGCTCACTGGCTCACAGTGAAGATTTTCTAGGCTTGGAAATGCTAGCCTTCTCTCCTGGAGATGTTGGGCAATACAAAGGATTCTGAACTCAGTCAGGGCCACGAACCAGATCAAAACTCCAAAGTAGGTAGAACTCATTTGGAAGCTTGGGTATCAAGCTCTGGTGCCATATCTCTTGGTCACCGCCGAGGCCTCGAAGCAGGAGCATCAGAGGAAACTCCATGCTCAGAGAGGATCTTCTAGCTGGCAATGACCGTTTGCCTGAGCATTGTCTCAGGGAACCCAGAAGAGCCAATGTCCTCAGTCCCCAGGAACCGTCTCTCTTTGACCTCGGAAAGTCTGGTCCCTCCTCACCTTGTGGGAAAGAGAGATTCACGGGGAGCTCTCCGAGGTGCTGCAACGGATGGTCTACCTGTCCTATTTGGCCTTTTAGGGGCAAATATCCTGCTTGTTTCCATCCCATCCTTTCTTCTTTCTCTTCTGATCCTTTGCTGTTGGATGACCCCATCAGTGTCTAACTCACCCAGGTCAACAACTACCCATTCACTTCCTGCCTTTGAAATACTGGACTGTGGTTCTTGCTGAGTGTTAGGGGTCTGTTGGGGCTTATTCTTATCTTGTAGGTGCTGAGAGGATGCCCTCAAGAACAATTCTAAGGACCACAGCGGCTAACCTCTGCTCTCCTTAAGGAAAGTTTTGATGAATTCTCAACATGCTCCTCCAGGGTTCTCCAGAAAAGAATCCGAAGGCCAACCTCCCTTGAGGTGATGCCCTGCAGATCTCTAGAACTACAATCATTCTAGATGAGGATTAGGGGAATTATAGCCCAAGATATTTGATAGGCTCCAGTTTCAGGTGAACGTGTTGCTTCAATAGAGAGATACATGACAAAGTGGTGGTCTCCTTCTGACGCACAGGTAGAACACACAGACATTACACACAAGCTGAAGAAAAAGGACACCAGGGATCTTGGTTGATCTCCCAAATAGATCACAGCCAAGCAGAAGCTCTGGAGAGAGCCCCAGCATGTGAGCAGAAGGAACATGCAGTTACATTGAAAGTACACTGATGACATAGGAAAAAGCACGACACCCATGTCACACCATGCATGCAATGTCCATTAGAAGAGATGCCAATCCATGCACTGCAGAAGGGGGATACAGAAGGTGCCCGGGGAGACATAAGCTATTTGGTGAGCATAACTGCCCTCTTGATTACGGGGTCGTAGAACCAATGCACAATCCCACTGAAGCCAACGCTTACGCTGTTGCACAGACAAATAGGGGACAAACTCAGACAATGTCTTGTTCTAAATGCTTTTCTGTTCCCCATTGCTTCGTTTTATGACGCTTAGGGCTGGGTCAAAAGCTCATGGGGGTCATAGCAGAAACCTGGGGTCAAGATTCCATCTGGGAATCAGATCCTTGGGTACAGAATGCGTCCCTGTGTTCAGAAACTTCCAGATCTTCTACTTGTCACCTTTGGGTGGTGGAAAACATGGGCACACGTCATGTGCCACATATCCTCAAACTATGTCCTTTGCATCCCTTGCTAGCAGGGAGAAACGAATCTTCTCTGACCTTCTTCCATGGTCCAATCGACTTTCCTACCTGCTTGGCTTTCAAAAGCCAGGGACTTGTGTGGACTTTGGCCAGAAAGACGGAGGTTGCAGCTACCACCCAATCACAGAGGCCACTGGAGGGCTTTGGACCCATCGGTTTCCAGTCCTGCCCACCCCCAAATCTGTAATTATGTCTCTTGGTCCAATCCCTGCTTTACAACGCCTTCCTATAGGATTGCATTCCCACCATCCCTGGAATTCCTCATCTAACACAGGGGACTCCAAACTTAACAACTTCAAGACTTCTGGACTTCAACATAGATGGCTGAGGAATTCTGGGAAGTCCATAAGCCTTAAAGTTGCCAAGTTTGGAGACCCCTGCTCTCACACTCCAGTTTCCCCCTCTAACCAGCCCCCTGGCCTGTTGCTGTCACTGGCAAGGAATAGCCTTGTCCAACCTCTGGTCTCTCACAGACATACCCCATCGAGCCACCCAGAAGCGACAGAGTGTCAGCCACACACTAGATCTTTCTGAGCCCTCCAATTTTCTTTTTGAACATATATGCACCCTAATCCCTTGAATGAAAGGAGAACCCAAGAACCTGCCTTCTTCCAGGTGGCCTCTTGGCTTATCTCAATGAATAGAGTGTAGGTTGCTATAGAGGTCCTGACTTCCAGGTCAACATTCTTTCCTGGTCCTTCTTGGAACCTCAGGAGATAAGAAGTCCTGGGCCTTCTTGCATGCCAGGAGGGTTTTCTGTTGAGCTACAAACCCCTCCCCCCATCTCAAAATCTTTCCTCACAACCTCCATTTCTCTGGTTTCACCCACTTTGTCCCGAACGTCTGAGCTGCTTCTCCTACAACTCACCGTCTCCTGGTCTCCTTTCAACCAACATATTTTCCCCACTGTTGCTTCTTTTTTCTATTAAACGCTCCTGCCATCCAACCCTAATATCTCTCCCCTTCTTGACTTTCCTCTCTGTGGTATATCAATTCTTAAGCCCCCTGGGCAGGTAGTACAAAACTTCTATTTTTCTGTTCAGCGCACTGTTGAAATGGGAAGGGGAAAAAACACATTTCAGAAAATGATTCGGTTTCTGCCTCGACTCTGTGCAGAAGCCTGACCGGAGGCCCCCTTCCGTCTACCGAGATCCTTTACAGGCTGAACGTGCATCTCTTTTAATGGAGTCCATTTAGGGGAACACTTGTTTCCTGCCCTTGAAAAGGGGAGGCCTCCTCATTCCTTCCCTTCTGCTGGTTTTCCACATGCAGGGCCCACGGGCCAAAATCCTCCAGGAAATTTGCAGTCGCTTTTTCCCTGAGGCCCTTTGGTGATGCTTTAAGTCAGCTGAAGTCTTCTTCAGACACAAGGCAAAGCTAGGAGATCCGACTTCACTCACTGGCGATTTGGGGGTTCCAGCAGAGGATCAAAAGCCAGGCCTTAGGAATAGGGAGGCTTGCTCCTTTGAGACCCCCAAAGTTATGGTTCCTCTGCAGGGAGTCTTCCTTGGGTGCCCTGGGAAAACAAGACTCCCAGGGAGCCCCTGAAACCTGGCTGCAAGGACGGAGGAAGGGGGTGCTTTTGCAAGCATATCTGATTAGAGCTTTGATTTGACAAAACGGGGTCCTATAAAGCAGGGAGGACTTGGATATCCTTTCTGCTCTAGGACTTTTCACATCAGATGTTGATCTGTCTAGTTGTCTAAAATCCAGTCTAAGTGATGATGTCTGTACACGCTTTCCATCTTAGAATATTCTGAGTTCCAGGACTTCAGGAAAACTTTCTGCTTGGCCCCCTACCCACAATTCTTTCCAGATGTATGTTAATATTTATACTTCGTTCTTCTTGTAAGAACTATTTGCAACCATGGGGTGGGGGCCGGGTTCTGTTTCGCTCACAAGCTTAAGCCCATCGGTGCTGCCCTGAATCTCCTCCACCCCCTCAATTTCAAATGGCAAAAGAAATGGCAGGGTCACCTCAAAAATTTCAGCCTCCCTTGGGGTTAAACTCTCAAGGCCAAGAATTAGAAGGAGACACCTTGGAGCTCAAATCTTTGTGGTTCTGAAGAAACTAGTACAGGAGGATATTTGTAGATCAGGGTTGAAACGATCAGGGGTCCTTGGTGTCCCTGTGCTTGATGGTTTTCTTGCAGACACTTCATAACCTTCCTAGGTCACATCATCAGTGCAAGAAGAGAGAGGGCTTTGTGGAGAGGAGGAGGAGGAGGAGGAGGAGGAGGAGGAGGAGGAGGAGGAGGAGGAGGAGGAGGAGGAGGAGTGAAGGATCCTTTGTGCTCTCTGAACTTGGTCATTTTCTTGCAGACATTTCACTACTCGAACTAGTAATATCATAGCCCTGTTTAGTATCGATGAGTACCTAGTTTGGGTAATGTAATGTCTGCAAGAAAATAGCCAAGCTCGAAGAGCCCCAGGGAGCCCTCCGAAGGAACTTGCACCCAATACCTGCTTTGGGGGACTGTGCTCATGATTCCTATCCATGCTGAGCTGGGACGTTAAGAGAGGAACCTCGTGGATCAGAGAAGAGAGGATGGGCTACCTTCTGGCTCTTAAAGCATCTCCAAAGATGGGAAGGAAAAAGGTCTTTTGGGGTCCCATCACCAACCCGAAGAAAACCAGGCAATAAGGAGGAAGGTCGAGATGGGCGTTGGGAGCAGCAGGCAAGTGTCAGAAAGATTGTGATTGTACCGCTGTCTACCGACCAGACATGTATATCGCCTTACTCCTGCGCTTTTTCTCCAGACGCCGCAGCCGTTTCTCCTCGCGCCGCCGGGCCTCCTCAGCCTCCTGGTGCTGCCGACACTTGTGGAAGTTCTCCACCACCACGCCGACGAACATGTTGAGCACAAAGAAGCTGACGATGAGGAGGAAGGAAATGAAGTAGAGAAGCATCCAGAGGTTATGGTTCCGGCTGGGCTGGCGAGGCGGCCAAAAGGCAGCAGGAAGAGGGGAGAGATGGGGGGTGGGGAGACAAGGAACAATGGCGTATGAGCACAATGGAGATGGAGCCCACCCTCAAGATGAGTGGCTGCCAAGGTCCAGGGAGGGGCAACCTTTCGACCGCCAAGGGTCGAGCCTGGCCGTTGGGCTCCAAAACAGCTGGACCTTCCTGGAAAAGGTGGCATCTTGACCAGCTTACTGGTCAGGGCATCCTCCCCCATGAAATGTGGCCAGGATGCCCCCGGGGCATAATCAACTAGCTTAGCTCAGCTGCCTTAAATAGTTGCATTCTCTTTTTGGAATATCGCCTGTTTGAGTTATTTCTGATTTCAGTTGCATGTTCTGCACCCCGACAGGATAACAACGGGGAGTCTAAAATTAAAAAAAAAACCCTTCAAAGAGAAGACTTCATACTGAGAGGAAGGGAACTTTCCAAAAACAGTTTGGATCTGATAATTCTTGACTATCTTTGTTTTGCTTTTAAACTTAGTTGCACTGCAGGATGTTAAGTCATTTCAGACAAATTTGTTTTCGGAAAGGGAAAGACTTGAAGACTCTGAGACTGTCTTTAATTTGTTTCATGGAATGGCTGGGTGAGCATCCCTGGGTCAGGATGGAAGGGGGTGGGAGAAGTCATCATGGGGGCTTCTGGGAGCTGGAGAATCAGGCCAGCTGAAGGTGAGACCCACCTGGGGCAGCCGCCTCTGTTCAGGAGGTCTCTACAAAGGGCACCCTCAAATAAATCTCTCCAGCAATGTTTGAATGACATCATCCCTAACTGAACCATGATGGATCATCATCATCTGAATGCTACGGGGTCTCTTGCTTGAGCAGGGGGTTGGACCTGACGTCCTCCAGGGTCCCTTCCAACTCTGTTATTCTGTTATCTTCATCATCATCCGTGTGGGTCAATTATCACCTAATGGTTATCTCCCCCTTGTGAATGAATGACCAGCACCTTAGCCAGGATGTCCACCCTATCGTTGATTGCCAACCATTGAGCTACACATGCACGTGGGAATGAGTCTTTAAGCAACTCCCCATGGAAAATTCTTAGGATATTTAGTGTCTACCTGCTGGTCAATCCCCACGGCATCCAATCCATCATACATGATGTTCACCCAGCCATCTTTGGAAGAGAGGACGAACAGGGACATCAGGGCCTGTGGAAGCAAAGAAGGCTGTTTATACAGGGGGAATTTTCCGTTTCTGCTTCGCTTTCAGTCAACCAACAAATCAGATCCACCGCCCCAGGATATATGTGACACTTTCCTGAGGGAAATTAAACATGGATGGATAGAATCCACATAACTCTTTGGGGTCCTCCATTGTTTTTAAGAAGACCAAGACCAAATGTGTCTGCAGAAGAAAGTGGCTTTCCCCTGCCATGGTGCCTGCCCTTGGCACAGCACCTCCCTAGAGATCCACCTTAAAAATGTGCCGAAAATCCCTGAAATCTTCTCAGGCCTGGGGAGAGGCGAGGGTGGTGCCCTCAGAAGGATTTCTCTAATTTGGTATTTGGAGCGTTCCTTCCGAACATACATGATCCGTGTTCTTTGATTGTTGTTCCTCACTTTTAAAATTGCAGGACACCCAGAGTGTCTCAGAGTTGGGAAGCCTCCAAAGTGTAACATCCAATTAAAAATCCAATTAAGTTTAGAAGATGGGAAGGTTGCTTGGCTGGGGAACCACTTCCTTCCTGTCCTCCTTCTCCTCTCCCTCTTACCTGCCCCAAATTGTCGAAGTTATACTTCCGCCGGACCCATTTGTAGTGGGCTTTCCTGCAGTCCGTTTTAGTGGAGATGTTTCGGATGTCAGCCCCCTCACAGTGGTAGAACTTGCCCTTGAAGAGCTGGGGAAAAAACCCGAATAAAATCAGCAGGAGAGGTGGAGGGTTTGACTTCAGCTTTGACTTGGCAGGTGGCCTAGATTTGGGGAAGACTGGGAAGAGGAGACCTGGGTCAGAAAACAGGGTCAAGGTTTCCAGCGTGAGAACAGCCAACAGCCAACTCGCACCAATGGGACCTGATCTAGGGAAGGTCTCCTTGTTTTGTTCGATGGTGCTGAGTCATGGCTGTGGAGGAATCGTCCGAGCAGGGGGGTGCGATGGTTTTCACCCCCAGGGGACATCCAGGATGTCTGTCCTGGAGGGTTTATCAGGGGGTTTCTTTTATGATTCAGGAGAACAAGGAAGAAGGAAGTAGCGTGTTTTCCAAAGCAAACGGTGAAGGATCACTCTGTCAAGGTTTAAGAAGGGGGCAAGTAGGCCTCGGCTCCAGCAGGCCATGGGGAGCATCCCCTGAAGTCCACGTCTCCCGTTCAGACCAAGCCAAGCCAGGATTTATTCCAAGGCAGAACGAAGAACCCCCCAAGGTGTTGAAACCTTTCCGTGGATCTTGCTCAGCATGGTGGGGAAAACTTACCTGCACTCCCAAAATGCCAAAGATGATAAAGAAAGCGCAACAGATCAGGACAATGTTGCCGATAGGCCGGAGAGACGAGATCAGCGTCTCGACCACGAGCTTCAAACCTGGAGCTCGGCTGATGACCCTGGAGAGGAGAGGAACACCCTCTTTTTTCATCCCATTTCCAGGCTCCCCCAAGAATCATTCCGTCCTCCCAGAGGAAAAACTGACAGTTGGGCAGCAACAGAGCCTTAACTTTGAAGCATTCTGGTTCTCTTCCCCCGTCCCCCATTTCTGATTGCGTGCTGCATGATGAAAACGAAGGAGAAGCCAATGGAGGAAGTCCAGTTTGGATCCTGGAGGAGGATGCTGGTTTGGAGAAGGTTGGGTCCTTACTCTCCTCCCTTGCCCAGAGGAACTCGTCTAGGGGTATCCCAGGTGTCCCCACCTTGTAGGACCCAGAAAATGTCTCCAGACATGAAGTTCACCTAATCAATGCTTTCAGACGCCATCAAAGACTTTCCCCCCCGGGTCAAGATGGGCCTTCTGAACTCTTAGTCTCTTCAAATGTCAAGCCAGTCCCAAAATCCACCTCTCCCTAAGAATATCCTAGCACAAACGTCACCCCAGCAAGAAACAGATGGAGCAGTTGTGCACCACAGCTGTTTCTTAGTTTATTTCCACCAAAGGAATCAAAGACCCCGGCCGGGTTGTTTTGGGGGCCCCAGTTTTGCATTTTCTGTGGTCATAATGTGAAGCAGCAGACTCCCGCAGAGAGCAGGGAAGACCGTTTCCCTCCTCCTCCCTCCCTCCCTCCCTCCCTCCCTCTTGCTTCTCCTCCTCCTCCTCCTCCAGCTGCCTCACTTATTACTTGACAACAATCAAAAAGACCAGCTCCCTTTTGCCTGGTTTCAGATATTGAAAGTGTCGTCCTACTTTTGACTTTCCAGCCAGCTCAATTGCTCCTCTGAGGTCCTGAACACAAAACATCTGCAGATGTCGGGAATTCTCAAATTATTACCCATCACACTTGGACTGCAAATTCACTCCAGGGCAATGTGTCTGCTGTTCCCCTCTCTCTGCCACCCTGCCTGGCACCCCTGCCCTTGGGGGATGGGCTTCCTGGAACTGCTACAAGGTTTGCCATTGCGCATCTTCAGAGGTTTGACCCCCAGACTGCTCTGGAAAGGTCTGGAAATGCTGGGAAAAACAGTATTTATCTTGCCCCAGGCACGATTATGCGGCCTACTGCAAACAAGGGCAACCTTTCTACCCGCTGGGAAGAACGGGGTGCTTTGGCTTTTGAGACAGGCACATGCATGGAGCTGCTCAACAGGAAATACCTGCATGCTAATCTATGCACCACAGGACCCCATGCCAGAGGCTGCTGGAAAAAGAACACCGAGTTTTTGCATTCACGGTCACATTGCTTTTGTCCTTCTGTTGATACACAGCCGAATAAGCAGGTTCAGTTCAAAGCAAAATAGACAGAACCAGTCTGGTGGCTGGCCAAAGCACCAAACCGATATGCATGGTGCTTAGAGTTAATTAAAGCACCATGCCACACTAGGATGCAATTTGGAAATGACCAGGAATGCACCAACTTAGTCTTGTTCTAGGGCCAAGAAAGCGTAGGGACATGAGGCATTAAGAGAGGTCGATCCGTTGCAAATGGCGAATTGTAGCTGCCCAAGATTCTAAATGAACCTTCGGAGTCATCCGAGGCCCTCAGTCCAAAGAATTTGCCACGGAGAAGAGATTTTGAGTCTGTTTCTTAGCAATAGTTAGTTTGGGGACCAAAATAGTCTCCTCAACTGTTTTTTCAGGTGTGGGAGACTGGGTTTTCGCCAGCTATTCCCGAGGAGGAAGTGATTAGCTCAGATGCCTCCTGATTTTCTGGAAGCCGACAAATACCGTAAAGGTCTCAGAGTGCGCAGCAGCCGAAGTACCCTCAGCACCCCTAAAATCTTGGCTCCGCCTGCTGATGCCATGGAAACGATGATGTCAATGATGGACACGAAGACCAGGATCCCATCCAAGACGTTCCAGCTGCTCTGGAGGTAGGTGTGCTCCCCGGAGAAGAAGCCAAGAGCCACAACCTGGAAGGAGAACGGAACAGACTGTTCCAGGCATGGATCTGCCTGCTGCATGGAAGCTCAAGAACCATTTCACTGGAAATGAGACAGAATCCTGGACCAGAACTGTTCAGTGGGGGGGAAGGGGATCTTTGCAAAGAGTAAAATCTTCCACCACTGAGGAAAATTGGCTTGTGGTTAACTTTTCTGCCAGACGCGAGAAAAATTGACACGGGCCTCTTTATTGCTGCAGTGGAGAAGTTCTTGGATGCAATTTCTTTTATAATTGGGTCTCCCTCAAGAATATCCTCCTTCCCCTAAATGAAAGTAATAAAACGGACAATTGTCCCTCCCTGATTTATCCTCCGACTCAGTAGAGCGGATGGAGGGGCTTTTGCTGTACATGAATCCAACGGGACCCAACTGCAAATGCAGCAACGGTACCTTAACCATCATCTCAGCAACAAAAATGGCCGTAAAGATGTAGTTGGAGACACTCAAGAATATCCGTTCCTGCAAAAAAGGAGAGAAACCGGGGAGTTGAAATCCAATCTGGCGAGGGACTCGACCCCTAATCCCAGGAAATCTCCGTGAACTCTCTCCTAGGTTCCTGAATTCAACCCCTCCTCTGTGCCAAAACTCCACAGCTCACCGGATCATCCCGGTAAATCCTTTCTCTACCTTATTTACCTTGAAGGGGTTTTATGAAAATTACTGTTTGGAGTTCAAGTTACGCAGCCTTGAAGCTGCTTAATCGTATTTGGGTGCTTTGGGAGTTGGTGTTTTTAATTGCAGGGACATTCAGCCAAGTCAATTTGAGAAGCGGAAGAGGAGAGTCAGCAGCTAGCCTGTGTCTTGGGGAAACACCTAGATTTACCCCAAATAATTCATCTATTCAGTTTCAGAAAAGTTGTCAGGTTGCCCAGTAACTCAGCACAAGGCACCTTTTTTCATCCTGGACTCTTTGAGAAGCAAAGATGAAGCTCCTTCCTGGACAGGAAGCAAAGACGTTCCCCATTGGAAAAATTAGCCTTTCGAAAAATCGTCCTGGCATTGAACTGTGTCCTTTTGACCGGACCGGACAGGATCCATCATGCTGAGCAAAAACCTGAAGACTAACACCCTTCACCTGGGGGGGGGGTGTCAGGCTTCTGTTCCTCAACAAGAACATCTGGGAGCTCACCGTGCTGTTGGGATCGATGTCTGGGCGCTCCAAGGCGATGGTGATGCAGTTGAGGAAGATGAAAACCAGGACTACGTGGTCAAACATCTTGTGCGCAATGACCTTCTGGCAATTGGCCCGGAGGCTGAAAGTAAGGCAGGTGGGCTGGTCAGCTGCCCCCCCAGGAGCCCAGACATTCCTCTACTTTTTAGGCCAATAGGAAAAGGGCATCAAGTGACCCACATCTGTCCCCTTGGTTAGCTGAGCTGCAGACTGTGCAGGCTGCCTTGATATTTATAGCATATCATGGCTCCCAAATTTAGGAGATCCTTATCTTGAGCTTGAGTTAGTGCTCTTCCCCACAGCTGCCCTGCAAGGGAAATCCAGGAAAACCCCACAGGGAACCTGATACAGCCCCTGGGATCTATGTTACTCTACACCGGGGGGGGGGGTCTCCAACCTTGGCCACTTCAACGCCCAGAATTCCTCAGCCAGCAAAGCAAATTTTGCCCAATGGCCAGCACCCCACAGGAGAACGAGCCCTTACCGATTCTGAGGGGAGAACAAATAGAGGGACCAGTCCTCGTGATTCTTGCACCATTTGGGCTTGTAGGGCTCCAAGCTCTTGCGGATCCTGTAGCAGAAACTCTGTGGGGAGGAAGAGGAAGAAAAGAAAGGAAGCCCCCTTGGGGAATCTAATCGCAGCAGGCATCCCTTTCCACCCACTATCTAATATCTCCCTTAAAGTCTGACAGGCAGTGGCAGCTTGAACCCAGCATCGTGGCTGGGTTGGGTTGCAAATTTTCGCAGGTTTGGGATGGGCAGCTGTCCCCGATCAGCTGGAGGATTGGAGAAATGTCACAGGAAGGGGCTTCCTTTTGTGGGGTCTTCCCTTCCTACCCTAAAGAGGGCAAAATTCACCAACCCCCCAAAGGCCACCCTTGACCACTCCAGAGGTTGTTGGGGGGTGGGAGTGGCTGGAGGCCCTCTTGCCCCCCCGGGAGAGCCGGAGGGGGAGGGGGAGCCAAAGAACGTTGGGCTTACATCTTCCATGTTGTCATCGTAGTCGAAGGGATCCTCTTTGCGGCCGTCCAGGTGCAGGTAGAGCTCGCTGGGCACCTGCAGCAACTTGCCATTGCAGTCCTGGTACTCGAGGGGCAGCATGGCTACTGGAGGGTGCACCCCGGGCACCTGGAGGAGCTCCGGCAGGTCCAAGGCACCCCGGAAGTCTAGGGACTCTGCCCGGTGGTGCAGGGGGGCCCGGCTGAGGGTGCTGAGCTTGGCCTCCTCGGCTTCATCGTCCGTGCTGCCTTTGCCCTCCCCCGAGAGCAAGGACTCCCGCTCGCTGCACTGGCTCTTCTTCTTCAGGCTCGGGGCCCGGCCCAGGCTGTTCCAGCTCGAGCGGCGGCTGCCCCAGTTGGCACAGGGGGAGCTGCGGAGGCTGGACTGGGAGAGGGGAGGAGGCCAGGTCAGGGTTTGGCCAGGAACCCTTGGGAGTGTAGTCCCCACTTCAGAGGGTGCCAGGCCGGAGAAGACCCCTGTCCTACTTCATCCTCTCAGCTCAAAGAAGCACCAGGCCTTCCCGGCTGGAGGTCCCTCCTCCACCTTCTTCTCAGCACCCACCTGCCCCAAACGGAGAGCCCTCCCCCTTCCCACCCCTCCCTGGCCCTGCCAAGCGGTCTCCTTCTTGGGAAAATACCAAAGATTTCTGGTCAAAGCCGAGCGGGTCCACCGAGATGTTGCTGCCCCTCCTGGAGTCCCCAAAAGGGTAGGCGGAGTCCATGTGTGGGGAGCCCTTTGGGGTGGGCATGGGGGTGGCTGCGGTGTGCATGATGATGGGTGGGGGCATGCTGGCCTTGCCCTCCAGGTGGCCGTTGGGCGTGACGGCCAGCGAATACATCTTCATCTCTGCAAGGGAGGAGACAGGACCTTCTCAGCAATCTCTGGGCAAACTAATCCAGAGTTGGAGATGTTCTGGAGCTACTCCTGTCACTGAACCACTTCTAGCCCAACTCCAGGCCACTCTGGACAAAATGGTTGTCCATTTCTCTGAGGGACAGTAGAGAATTTCTTGGGGAAAGAAGAAGAGAAGCAAGCAGTGAGGTCTTGCTTCCTCGGATGACCCTCCCAAGGTGAACCTCTCCTCCTTGCCTGGATGTCCGGAGCTTTGACCTTTCCTCTCTGGTCGAAAGTGAAGCCTCCCAAGGGTTGCCTTCCCCAGCCAGCCCTCTCTCCTTACCAGAAGCATGGAGTTCCTTCAGCTTCTCAAACTCTTCCTCAAAGTTTGTCGATGTTTTGTCTTCATCTGTGTCAGATCTGTTGGCGTCACCCTGAAATGGTCCCAAAATAAAATAGGACAAATGGTTGGCAAATAATTGGTAATTATGGCAGGTGAACGGAGCTGCCTAGAACCAGAAACCAAATCTTTGTCCTAGGAGGGGTTGCAAACATTTATTTATTTTTAAATGCTTATTTCACGGCTCCTTGGTTTAGCATTCCTAACTCCTCCTGGAAAACACAAGGTCTGTTTGGAATAGACCCTCCTGAGAGTTTGCGCGCAACAATTCTTTCTCCTGTTGAGAAATCAGGAGATTTGGGGACAGATTTTTCACTACTTCCTACAAGATGTCCTCTACCCTGTGCCTGTCCCATGCGCTAGCTTGTGATTGTTGTTTAGCCTCCCGAATTTAAATGCTGAAGATCAGAGCACTCAAAGAGGGAGAACTTTTCCCTCTCTCCACCATTTCATGAATGTCCCAATTCCTGGCCTATTTCTAGGCCCAGAAGAGCCCATCATCATCTTCAGGCTTGTGTCTTCAGCTTGGTGCTGAAGCACAAAACTCTGAGAAGCACCAAGCTGAAGACACAAGCCTGAAGATGATGAACGAGACTTCATCGAAACGTCTCCAAGATACTTCCAATTCTACGCGGGAGAAGACCCAAATAACCAAAGATCTACATACAAATACCCGCGAAAACCTGTGTGTGTGTATAATTAAATAAAATGCCATTCTGTTTTCCTTTGTTGTGTGTTCTTCTATTTCAGTTGTTCCATCCTATTGATAGCAAGGCTTCTCTTGTGCCAGAGCAACATATATCTTAATAAATTGCATTTTTCATTTATGTTCCTTGGGATCATCTGTAATAAAAAAAAATATTCATGGTTTTGAGATTTTCAAAATTTTCTAGATCTTTGCTTGCATTTCTTTCCAGTACTTTGTGTTATTGGTTTGTTTGGGTCTTTTTTAATCTCACCACCACGGATGGGGAAAAAAAGCGTCTTCCTTCTCTGTACCATCTCCAACATTTCCTGATTTATCCATCTTGGCAATTGTTGGTGGACTTGCACGTACCTTCTGCAGAATATTTTGCACTCAATTTCCCCCAGATCATAGCTCAGTGTCAATATTATTGATCCTCCACATAACTCTGCCTCAGGACCTTTTCGAAACAGATCAAAATCCTCAGGCGGCCTCTTGTCTGTGCAGCAGGTCTGCTTGCAAAGCTTCCTCTGATGAACAGGTAGATCAGAAATATTAAACACATTCAGAGAAACTGGAGGTAGAATCAGAATGCAAAACCGTTTATTTGACACAGGTCTCTGTGCGCACACCTAAACCATGCATCTGGTTGCAATCTCCGGATCTGGGGGTACATGGCACCCAACACCCCGAATGCCACTTGACCTAAGAGAGCCAAGGAGGAAGGAGCCAACGGACAGGGCTTTCCTGCTACTTAACGGCTGTTTTGGCTTCTTTCGGAAGAGGAAAAGAATAGGATTTGCTGGACATTTAAATCACAGCTTCAAGGGGCATCATCACCATCTCCGAAACCTCTTCCCGCCCTTGCGATTCACCAAGCCCATAATTACATATTTATGCCGAGCAGAGAACAGGGGTGCAGAATCCCACCATTTATGTGGCCAAGAGACTGGAAAATCTGGAAGGCTGCTCTTCATCACAGCTTATGCAATAGTAGCTTATTTTGCTGACTAAATTAAGGGGGTGCATTCTTGTGAACACATCTGAAAAGGAAGGAAAGGGAGGGAATTGGCTCATATTTGGAGCTAGGATGTTTTGCTTCCCGGGGGGCGGGGGAGTCAACCAATTCGGACCTCAATAAGACCCCTGGTTCTTGGACCGCATCTTCTCCTCTGCTTAGCTGTTCACTTGCAACCAACTCAAGGCGCTCAGTGTGTAGCGGTGTCTGGAGCAAGCAGAAACAAGGGCACCCTAGGCCTCTGCTGGAAAAGTGCCCCCTCCTGCCTGTCCAGTGCCAGCCAAGCGGTCGAATGTTTCCAGGTGGTGGCTGCCAACCCCAATCCCTGGGAGAGAAGCGGAAGAAGCCAAAAATGCTGGAGACTCGGCGGATGAATGGAGATCAGGAAAACAGCTGTGGGGCTGGTGGAACTGTTCTGATTGGTGGCCTCAGTTGTTTTTGTTGCTTATTTAGGGAAAAGCCATTGAAGAGATGGAAATGAAACTGTGGGTGGCAGATAGGGCCGTCGTGTTCCCAGAAATTCTGGGCCACCATCCCAGAGAACCATGTGCCGACCTCTTCTGGCTGTTGCCCTGGCTATCTCTGAGCACAGATGTGGAGAAAATTGGGAGGATGGGTCTGTAGCAGTGGGAGTCCACAGGGACCCTGGCCAAGAGCAGGCACTGGTCCAAAGCAGAGGAACAGTGTGTTCCTTGGGTCACAGCACAATGTATTGGGGCAGGCTGGCCCTAATGGCATTCCTTCAGGCTACATAGCAGAGGTCTCCAACCATGGCAACTTTCAGACTTCCGGACTTCAACTCCCAGAATTCCCCAGCCAGCAGAATTCTGGGAGTTGGAACTCCACAAGTCTTAAAGTTGCTAAGGTTGGAGAGCCCCTCTTTCTATGGCTCATGAGATGGGCATTCTGATATCAGCTCCTTCGAAGGTTGCAAAATATATCCAGGGCTATGATGGTAGAACCACAGGAGAGGGAGATGTGGAGTCTACAAGGAAGGAGAGCACGCAAAGAGTTTTGGAAGAGAAGGGAAGGCTGAAGCAACTTTCACCTGGGAAAAAAAATATTGAGT
Organism: Pseudonaja textilis; assembly: GCF_900518735.1. The sequence goes on from NW_020769332.1 coordinate 15,073,172, forward strand.
GTTGCAACCCCAACATCCCGAAAGGGTACAAGCTACCAAATGTTGGGTATTACTCAACACCTTAAAAAAGAGAGACAGGGAGAATGATCTAGGAGAGAATTGACAGCATTTTCCCGTCCCTGGTGAGCTCCATGGTTGACTTCTGCACTGATTCTGCTTTTATCACCGACCGTCAGAGAGGAAAGCCCAGCCTGGAATTCCCATGTGTTGTCTCAAAGCCAATGGCCATGAGGATTAGGGAGGTTGGAGCGGTTGGGCTAGAAGACCTCCAGGGTCCCTTCCAACTCTGTTATTCTGTTATTAAACTGAACGTCACAATCGTCACACACCACTGCCTTCCTCGTCCTGCTTATGGGTTTCCCAAGAGTATCCAACTGGCCACTCTGTGGGAAAAAGGAAGCTTTGAATGAGTTTGCTCTCTAACTTTATGGTTTCTAGTTATTATGAAGAGAGCAGATTTCGAGTGGCTACAGAAGCCGAAGCTGCCAGAGCCGATTTCAAAGAACAGGAAATCAATAACTAGCAAAAGCTCTGCAACTCACAAGAACCTGGGAAAGGCCCCGACCAATAATACAATTGTCAACCAGCCTCCCCAGATGGAAGCCAACCAGAGGCTGAATTCTCAGCCAAATTGGCCAAAGGCTGATGGGTAGCCGAGGATGAAATGAAGACACAAGTGCCACCACGAAGGAGGGAGGCTCTCTCGGAGGAAAAGAGCAGGAAGGAATAATCCGGTTGCCGCAGCTGCAGTCCATTTGCCAGTGGCTGGAACTAAATTTAATGGAGCCTTTGGCCAAGGACGCTGCTGCTGCTGCCGCCGCCATTTTTAATCCAATCAGCCTGAGTTAAGAGGCAGGAGTTTTCTCCAGCAAAATAATTTCTCATGGAGGAACTCCAAGGGAAGATCTTCTTGGAAAATCTGATGGGCCGGCTTCAGATGTGAAGGCAATTGCAGGAAGACAACTGGACCAGAGCAGGTCAAGGAGAGGAGAGGAGTCATTAGAAGGACTCAGGTCTCCACCCTTAGAGGAAGAATAGAATAACACTAAATGCACAATAGAAGCTGGGGGAACACACGATTGCTCTCTAACGTCAGACCTATGTTGACTCGGATCCTATTAAAAAAACCGTATCTTCTGTCTGCAAGTTCAACTTTTGAAGACTTTATTCATCATAGGCAATTACCAAGTGGACATTTATGAGCTTCTGGACAGGAAGGATTGGACTTCCTGATCAACCGAGTCTTTTCCAGTCATCAGGTGCGCTCCATGTTGGGACTTTTTGCTCCGTTTTGTCAGCTTGGCCTTGCTTCTCAAACTGGCCTCCTGCTCTGTTTCCATTTTTTTTAACCTGATGGTCATCTTATTTCAGAGCTTCTTCTTTCAGGATCCCGGGCAGGCCCCTTTTTTGTTGTGGCTGAAGCAAGTCTAAACTGGAGGTCACCAGTAACGCACGGAGGAAAGTGGAGAGAAGAATTGAGGAGGGGAGCATAATTCTACCTGTTCTCCGTTCATTCCCCTGATGCTCCTTGAGGACTTGTGCCTTGAAGAGCAAAGCAATTTCTCATCCTTCCGAGAAAGGCGGTTGGGCATTCGGAGGTGGTAAATGGCCACTTGGTTCTTACTGAGCTGGGAAAACATCGTAATATTCTCCTCCTGCCTGTGATTAAAGGCCCTCTCTGAATCATCATTCTTCGCTCCAGCAGGCCGACTGCAGGTAAGGCTCTAACTTCATTTCCATACGCTAATGACTTCATAAAAGCTCCTTGATAACTTGTGATGTGATATGGGTTATATTTCTGAGGTGGAAATGGGGACATAACTCTGGCTGAAAACCCGTGCTGTGGATTTACCTTGGAGAGATGTCAGACGTGGGAAAGCTTAGTAGACCAGGACAAGTAGGAAAGAATTTTCTGAAGAACATGTTCTTATGGAATTCTTCCATAAAGTGTCGCTGGACATTCATATCCCAGTGATTTTCTTGATGTTGTGACTTTTGCTTGAAAAATGGTCTTCCTAGATGACTGACAATGAACACCATGGCTGTCCGTGAGTTTTGATGAATATATTTTGAAATATGTCGTCCTACCTAGACATTTTTGTATTTGTAGTCGCCTTATTTAGAAGGCATCAGTGAGGGAAGTTGGCTATTTGCAGACACATTTTGAAAAATAAATTTGTTTAACCAACTGTTGAGATAAGCCCAACTGTCTCATCCCAGGCCAGAAAGTTCAACCGTGGCCTGTTATACCTGCTGAGTATGTTTAGATAATTGGGATTTCTTACCATTTATATCTGTGCCGCTGAAATGAATGCCCAGTATATATAGTGTCATGACAATACGATCACACCATTCATAAATAAGGAGCTGCAACACAATGTGATCATTAAGGTCACTTAGCAAAAAAAAAACCAGCCAGCCATTTGCGGATCCCTTACCTCAGCTTGGAAACCTTCTACCAGGATGGCGACCAAGAGGTTGAAGAGGACATAATTGCCAAAGGTCATCAGAGCCACAAAGTAGAGAGCAGCCCAGGAGGAGGTGGAGGCCATTCCATTGTAGAGGACCACGTTCCAGTCTTCCTGGGTCAGGATCTGAAAGACAGGAAGGACATCTGAACCCACGCCTCTCTTTTCTGGTTTCACCATGTTTTTCCATGCTTGGTCGTTAGTCCTTCCAAGTGGTCTCACAGGTAAAATCCTTTTGGTGTAGCGTCTTCTGCCTGCCATAGCTCCTTCAATGTGTGTGTTTCCAAAGAAAGGAACCTGGTAAGAACCTAAAACACCTCCTTTGTTGGATAATTTTTGAGGGGAGTCTCTTTCTTGTGCATGTTCAGACAATGTGCTAGATCAGACCCATCTGGTTAGCAGTTTTTTCCCAGGAACATCTCTCACCATTTCACCAGCTGAGTTCGAAGTGAGACACCAAGGACCAACCCCATCTTCTGGATGGATCTAATTGTCACAGGTTCCTCCCTTTCCCAAACTCTCTCCCCTTATTGGCAGCTCACCTGTGGGTCGGTTGCCGAGATGAAGCTTTTCTTATTTCCCTCCTGCTATTGACCAAATTGAGACCAAATCTGATTGCCACCCATCCTTCCATTTTGTGTGGTAGCACCACAGGTAAAAATATATATATATACTTATATATATTTGTTTTCTTAAGTTTTCGCGGGTACTTATATGTATGGTATTCAGCTTTGTTCGGGTATTTTCCCATGTCATTATAGTTGTGCTTTTAAAGTTGTAGCAACGTTTCGGCAGAATCTCATCTGCCATCATCAGGCTTTAGATGAACACAATACAGAATCAGACGAACCCAACACAGAAGCCTGATGATGGCAGATGAGATTCTGCCGAAACATTGCTACAACTTTAAAAGCACAACTATAATGACGTGGGAAAATACCTGAACAAAGCTGAATACCATTCATGTAAGTACCTGTGAAAACTTAAGAAAACATATCTATATCTATATCTATATATCTCTATCTCTCTATCTCTCTATGATTCATTGCCCAGAGTCATTTCTTTCTCCTGCTTTCCTGCTTGTCCTTTTCCTGCTGACTCACAACGTTTGCTGAAACGGTGAGAGCCGTTGATCATAAATGCAAATGAGGGCTTTGCATTAGGACGAGAGATAAAGAAACTTTTTGTGGGAGCAAAATGCTCTTTGTCTCTATTCAAAATAGCAAAAGGGTTTGCTTATTGTTAACAATGGTGCTAATTAGATCCGTTTTGCTTATCGCTCACGCTTCTTCCTGTCGGCAGGTATGGAAGGTGACCAAGAATAACCCAGGAACCGAGCTCTAGAAAGCATCAGCCTCTCTAATCTTAACCACGATATCTGTTTTCAACCTCATCGTGGAACCAAAAGGGAGGCTTCCCTTCACCCAGCCCCCCCACCACTGGAACAGCTTTCACTGACCTTGACAAGGAACATCAAGTTTAGCTTTGGTCTTTTTTTGCGCCTAATTTAGTTAGCTGCGAGAGTTTGCTAGGAAAACAGCACCAGCCTCTCTATTAGATGGACGGAGTGACAGCCTAAATGACACGGAGCTGCTGTCAGATTCTCCCAGCAGTCAATTACTGAATCCTTGGTGGTTGTTTATCTAGACGGGGGCCTTGAAGGGGAGAGAGACTCCGCATTTTCCTGCCTTCCCGAGAATTTTCAATTATTTTAATCTTCTAAAGCAGTGTTTTCAAAACTCGGCCACTTTAAGATGGGCGGACTTCAAACCCCAGAATTCCCCTGCCAGCATGAAATTTGTAATGCTGACCTACATATTGGAGATTTGGAGATAACAGGCTGCCAAGGGGGCATCTTAAATTTTCTGGAATGATTTCCAACTGGGATCGGACCAGCCTGTCTGACGACTGACCCCGTGGGCAGAAATAAGGAGAGTCCACCGTGCAGCTTTCTGGAATAGTTATGCTGTTGTCTTTGGGGAGGCCTCAATATTCTGCCTTTAAATAGGGAAGCTTCGTGAAGCCATTGAAGGATCAGCTGTGGCTGCTGGAAAGGTTGGGGGTGTTTTACACACAGCAACCCCCGCCCCCCGCCCCCCCCTGGTCAAACAGGCAGCTGGAGGACCTCACCTGAAACACGGTGACAATTGCCCACAGCAGGGAATCGAAGTTCTTTCGGTCTGGCATGGTGTCTCCTGTCTCGGTCCTTAAGCCAAACTTGCACCCAAAAAGATGCATACCTAGGATGCTGTGAGGGGGAAGGGGAAGGAGAGACAGACAGACAGACAGAGAGAGAGAGAATGAGAGAAGATGGTTGAAAAGGCAAACAGCTTATTTGAAGAGGATATTTGAAAAGGTTCTGGCTCCTGTTTCATCTTGAACAGCAGACTGAAATAACTCAGGTCAGATAATAGAAAAAAAAGTTGTCTTTTCTGTAGTCAAAGAAGAGATAATTTTGCAATTGTATTTTTCTGCAAAGGAAATCAGAAATATTTTTCTTCTTTCTAATTTTTCCTTTTCTTTCTTTTGGCACTTTTACTCCTTTCCTTTCCCTTTCCCTATTCTTAGTGTGTGCTAATTTTTATGCCCTTTGTAAATTTTGAATCCAAAATTTGTAATAATGAAATAGGACATTTTCCAGATCGCTGACTAGGAAAGATGACTTGGGTAGTGTTGTCTTCTCCAACCTGGATCTCACCAGAATTTCCTGTCAGCAGGATAGAAGACCCTGCCGGCTGAGCACAAGAGAGCTGGGAGGCACCAGACTGGAGAAACACGAAGGCTGTCAGAATTCGCCTCTTTATCCACCGGAAGTCTACAAAACCTTATTTGACTTTCTCTAGCAACGTTTCACAGATTGCAAAACTCGACCTCCCCTTTGAGGAATGTTGTACTAGATGTACATTTCTGGGGGAACACCCCCCCACACACACACATAGTTCCTTTTCTGGTACTTTTCGTGGGGTCCATGTCAACCCAGGAAGACTCTCGCCCTACTTGGAGAGGAGCCATCCTTGGCCTCCGATGCAGGCGCCTCACTGTTGTTTGCCAGCTATCTCAAACAAAGAGGGAGGCACTGTTGTGTCGTGCTTGTCACTTTCCATCCTTCATTTGTCCCCTGGGTGGCAGGATGCAGAAGGAGCGAGGCGGCCCGGGGGACATCGATCTGCAGAATGCCCGCCTGTCACTACGTGGAGAGGCCATTTTAATTCCCACGCGTTGGGCCAGTGGGATCCGTGTCACTCTAATCGGTGCGGCACCGAGAGGAACACACCCACCAGGTAACTAGGCAAGGCAGGCCCAGCGACCCCTCCTACCTGAAGATGAAGATGAAGAGCATGAGCAGCATGCAGAAGGTGGCCACGTTGTCCATGGTCTTCATGAGAACCACCAGCTGCCGGCGGAGAGCCGGCATGAACCGTACCAGCTTGAGAACCCGGAGGAGGCGGAAGGTCCTCAGCACCGAGAGGCCCCCGTCAGCCTGGCCAATGATCTCCCAGACACTGCAGGGTGGAGAGAGAGATTCAGGCAACTTGGGCTGTCCGGCTCCTGAGCAACCATCCACTTCCTAATTGTCCCTGATGCGGGCAGAGGTGACCTGGGGGCCCAGCTGCTTTCTTGGGCCTGTTGTCAGATAGTGAAGTTGGGCCCAGAGAAGGTTGCTTTTCATCGGGGACTTGGAGCACATGAGGGTCAAAAAAGGGGGTATAAGTGTACGTTCTCTGGGGACTCTCTCCCCTCCCCTCCCCTCCCCGCTCCTCTGCAGATGCAGCTAAGTCAGCACATCTTCCCTGAAGACAATTCAATGAGGTGACCCCAGGGAACACCAGAAGTGGAATATTACTTCCCCAAGATTTGCTGCAGTGGTAAAAAAGACAAGCAGGCAAGGAAATTCAGCTGGCAGGCAATTTCAATCCTCTCTCTCTCTCCCTCCCTCTCTCTCTCTCCCCCTTCCTCTCTCTCTCTCCCCCTCTCCACACACCCCCGTCTCCCTTGCCCCAGTTTTAAGTCGAGGGAACCATGCGAAGGATTCTTCTGAGGCGACGTTAGAAGCCAACTTACCTGATGACAACAATGATGCCATCAAAAATGTTGTAGGGGTTCTTGATGTAACCCCAGATGCCAAAAGCCAAAAGCTTGAGGAGCATCTCCAGAGCAAACATGCTCGTGAAGACAATGTTGCTGATCTCCAGGGCATTGGTTAGCTCATCCGGCTAGGCAAGAGGGAGAAATCAAGGTAATTCAAGTCAGACTGGGAGGCCAAAATACGTCCCTTAGCTCTTATTCTCTGCAGATGAAGGAGAGCCGAATAGTTGACAACAATGTTATCGACAATGTTATCTTGCTCCATCGTGATTGTCAAGCTGAATTGTTTTCCTGACCCCGTGACCACAGAGATTGTTATCACAATGTAAAATAGGGTGACAGGGTGCAAAATATGGAAAAGCAATAGTTGCAGATGAAGTATCAAACAAGATAGGATCAAGATAGAAGGAGAATTGTCTAAAATACACATGGAGTGGTTGACATATAGAGGAATTGCAAATATTAGCAATCCAGAAGGAAGGTGTTAAGTGTTTATCATATCCATGCATCCACCCATCCACCATCCATCCATCTATCCAACCAACCAACCATATCTATCTATCTATCTATCTATCTATCTATCTATCTATCTATCTATCTATCTATCATCTATCTGCCAGAAACTGTCTTTTCCCCATTGAGAATGAAATATCGGCAACGGATCTATTGCATGTGTAACCTTAGTTTGGAAGGGCTGTGAAGCATCCACATGTTTTAAACTCCCTTTCTCCACCCAACACACAATCTTGCCTTGCCACAGCCTTTCAGGCCAGTTTATTTATTCATAGAACAGTTTTTCAGCCCGGATGCATGAAATATGAATTACAGCAAGGGACACAACGAGACCCACAAGGAGTCAACAAACAAAGGCCGGCTGGGAAGAGCATTCCTTCTCTATCTTGTCCTTGGTTTCCAAGCAACTCTTGTAAATGTTGCACTGAAAGTGATCTAATCCACTCAGCCGGACTGTTGACAACAACTCCAAATAATTACGGAAGCTAATCCGATCCACCAGCGAGGACTTTCAAAATCTTTTCCCTTGCGTTATAAGAGGAGGCGAGCAGGAGAAGGCAGAGCTTGAGCTTTCCTGAAGACCTTGTTAATTCAGGGGAGAAAACGACAAAAAAAGCCCTGAGTGGGAAGAAAACCATGGTGGGGTTTTTTTTTTGCAACTTCGTTCAAACCTCTCCCTGTCTACGTTGCTCTGCCCGGGTCTGTGCCCCAGATGAAATGCTGAGGCACTTTTGCAACTCCGAATCTGTAATGTGGCCTCAGTATAAAAAAGGACTATACAAAATAAATGGGTATTTCGGAAAATAATGTATGAAAAAACCCCAGTGCATAGGGAAATGCCTTAGAAAAATGAAAAACCTCTTTTGTGCAGAAGTTGGATGCAATGGGGATCTGAACCCTTCAGGCTGTGCTCCCAGCCAAGAAAGGGCAAGATTTATTCTTCTTCAGGGCTGACTAATCTCCATATCTCTTAGCTAATTTCCTAAAGTGATGACACTCTGTTCCGTCTTCTCCTGCACAGGAACCCCAAGCAGAAAAGGGGAATTTATTGGGGTCGGGGGTCGGGGGGGGCGGAATGCCTTCTCTTTCTGTGGTCATCATCCACAAAGCAGCATGTTGAGAACCCGAAAGAACCAGACTGGTCAGGGACTGCGTGGGAATTACAAGAGGCAATGCCCAACGGAGAGAGGAAAAAGGAAGGGCTCAGTTTGAGATGTCATGTAGCTGTCAGAATGACAAGAAGACAATCCCGGATTAAACAGAAGTGAAGAAGGGTTCATTGTGGGCTTTTCGGTTGTTGTTGTCTTTTTGCAAGGAAGGGAAGTTGTTTTACAAGGAGAGGTTGCATCTCGACCCGGCCTTTCTGCACGTAGGAAGGCAGCCTCTTCTTGTACCACAGCCAGACTTCCTTGCATTAAGAAGAAGCGTAGATGATTGTATGGGGTGTTTGGTTGGCTTCCAAGCCGGGAAGAGAGCCTTCCAAAGACGCGACTCTGTGAAATTGCAGCCTTAGACCCGTTTCTCCTTCCAGACAAAAGGGGTGTGTGTGGTTAAGGGGACTATTCACCATAATGAGCCTGGGACAAGCAACATAGGAGAAGGAAGTCCGTGCGCGTCAATCCGTGTGGAGGAGACACACACTGATGGCAGGATAGCTACTCTTCGTGGCGGAAATGCCAGAAGAAGTAAATTGCAAGAGGGATGAGCATGCAAAACCAGTGCTAGAGTAAGTCAGGGTTTCCCAGTCTTAGGAAAGTTAAGACATGTGTACTTCAGTTCCCATTCTGTGCAAATGAAACAATCAACAAGCCCAAAAGGGAACAAAAAGACCCCCAAAACATTTCCCCACCAGCAATCAGCCCCCGGATGAGCCCAGATTAACTCCAAGATTAACATCAGACCAGCCATCAAGAAGTAAACAAGAGGCCAGTGAAGGAACTGCCAAATGGCCCAACCCAAAAACGCTTAAAACCATCCCCACCAAGGGGGATAGAGCAAACCCCACTTCCTACTAGCACTGATGACGTTTTCTAGTCGGGTCATGAAACGTCTGCAAACTCAAGCTCAGAGAGCCCCAAGGACCCTTCGTTTCAACCCTAAGCTACCAATATTCCCCTTTATTGGAATCAAATTGCGTTCGGAGAAGGCAAGACCAGGTCAACAGAGCAAAACTCTGCTCCGAAGAGAATCGGGTGACCCACTCAAGGGAACGGATCTGTAACAACGGGTCCCATTCTGGGATCCAAGGGGGAAAAAATCAGCATACAGCCCCCCCCCTAGAATATGTTCACCCGTTGGCCTTCTTCTCATAAGGACGCAAGCCTGTCCTTTTAGTAGGGATTGAGTGTGGGGACTCTGCAGCGGGATTTGCCTTCCCTGGTTGAGCCCCGTGATGGATGTTATGGGCAATAAAAGCCCTCGCTTGCCTCCCGTTGAACCTCTGCCGCGACGCAAGTGGCCGTTGTGCAGATTAAGCCTTTTCCATGGAGCTCTGCAATCTCTCCCATGACTAATCTGTTTAACTAATGAATTACTTTCTGGCCACCATATTAGATTTCCAGTACATGAACATCATTAAGGAAGTAAGTGCTTGATAGAACCTCACCCCCACCCCGAGCCCATGTAAAAAAAACAATAATACAAATAGAGGAGATTAGAACTGGGCTCAGGTAGGATTAACTAAGCCCCCTTCCACCCCCACCCCCACCCATCTCTTCCAATTGCTGGAAATCCTTTAAAAGGGTTTCCACTCTTGGGTGGGTGAGGAGCTGAATTAATGATCTGGTTAAAAGGAGGAGGCAGGGCTTTTAAGCACTGCTTAGCCTCCAGTCAGATCCTCGAATCTCAAAGCAGGCTAAAAAAAAACCAAAACTGAAAAGGGGAACAAATTCAATAATTTGAGCTAGCACTGATGGAGGCCCAGAATGGCAGAGGTGGCCTCCTTCTCTTGGGGATGCCACGTTGGGAGCTTCAGAGCTCCTTGTTCTGGGGAAGAGTAAAGGAGGCGATTGTCTTGAACAGGGGGGCGTTAAACGCGGCAACTTTAAGACTTGTGTCTTTCTGGGCTTTCTTTTTTGTGGGAGGGGAAGATGTTTCACTTCTCATCCAAGAACATTCTTCAGTTCTGACTTGGATGACTGAGAATCTCCACAGACCTTTAAGACTTGTGGACTTCAACTCCCAGACTCCCTCAGACAGCATGGAGAATTAAAGTCTCCCGTTTGGAGAGCCCTGGTCTTGAATATGGGGTCTGACTTCCAGCTAGGTTGGTTTTGGAGGCGAACCAGCTGCTGCTTCCTCGCCTTCCTGTCCCTTTAACTTTGCTGAGGAACCAACCGAGGTCCTGTGGGGATGCCCTCCCTCCCCCCCCCCCAAGGCAGACTTCCTAGCCGCCCTCAGGACTCCCACGAAGGTGCCGAGGCTCTGCTCTTCCCGTTTCTCAGCCTCACTTGACGAAAAGCAATTTTATTTCAAGTGGCTTAAATGCCAGGCTAGATTAGATCAATTGCCACCTCTCCCAAATGGGAAGGAAGAATCAGGGGAGGCGCTCAGGAGATGCTGCTACCTGAAACTTCTCCTCCTGGAGAACAGAAGCTAAATCGGGGGTGGGGGGTGGGGGTGGGGGCTCCAGTCCAGCCATCTTTGGGACTTGTGGACTTCGACTCCCTAAATTCCCCACTGGCAGCTTTTGCGGGGAGAAAAAGGCCTCGACTTCTTCCCACTTTTTCTTTCATTGTCTTTACCCAGAACATCCACTCGGTCCATTTTTGCCTCAACCTGCATCTCCCTTCAAAGGAGGACGTCTGCAGGCAAACCCGCAAAGTTTCTTTTTGGATCCGGGAAGATTTGGCGAGTGGAAATGTAAACCACCCTTCCCCGGGATCAGTTTCACGAGCAGCCTCCAAGATCCAAGAGTTGGACAAAGAGAAAAACTCCGTTTGATTCAGAGGATTTCATAAAGATTTATGAGGTCTGCAAGTCGTCCTCTAAAAAAAGAAAGAGAGAAAGAAACCCCCAAATCCAAATATTTTGGCCTTTGCAGGAAAGGAATTCCAAACCTCAGACTGCTGGCTTGCTCTTTTCTGCGCTGTTTCCAGACAGGCAGAAGAGGGAGGGAGGCAGGCGGAGGGAATTCAGAATAACGCCTTGCTCTTTGCAGCCTGTCGAGGCGATAACTTGGGTCGACCAACGGAGAGATCAAAAGCCATTCTGGTTGCCATTGCTTACTCTTCCAACTTCCAGGGTGCTGGGAATGTTTAATCGAGCAGGGAGGCCACAGAGATGCCTTTGGCCAAGCCGTTACTCATCCCGAGGAATAGACTTTTATGGAAATGCTTTCTGGCAGGGGCTGCTTGGTGGCTGGTGGGACAAAGAGGGAGGGGAGGCCGCAGCTGGATGGGGTGCCGGAATAAAGGGTTCGTTGGTTCGAGCAGCCCATCAATTAGAGAAGAAGTCAAGGCAACAGTTGGGGAAGCCAACGGCTCGTGAATGAAGGGGACGGGGGACAGAGAAGGACCTGCTGAGGGATGAACTTCAAAGAGGAGCAGAATTGGAAGGGATCTTGGAGGTCATCTAGGCCAACCCACAGCTCAAGCAGGAGAGTCTACAGTATAGCATTTCAGACAAGAGCAAGAAGAAAAGAGGAGAAAGGAAGGATATTTAGTCCTAAGGTGATCTCAAGAACCTGACAAAGAATAGGCTGCATTCAACCTCCATCAGAACTTCCATTAAGGGCCAAGAAGCTGCTGTGACGTTTGAGATCCCTTTGCAATTAATCTGAGATGAGAAGGCTGAACTGATCTGGTTGGGATCTGTGTTAGGCAGCCCCCTCTGCTCTTGTTCCCCCTTCCTGGAGTGGCACCTCCTTTCGCCCAAATCATCAAGGACCCGGGGAGGAATCTTGCAATCCAAAGCAGCAGATGGCATTCCCACAGACGCTCACGCCACCCCTGGGGCTGGGTTCCTGATAGAGCTGTCAGCACTGCTGAGCCACCTCGTCCTTGGCTGATCGCTCCAATCAATCACAATTGGATCAAAGCCTAAAGGATGAGATTCACAGGTGAGCGATTGCCTCTCGAAACTGGCCGGCTGGCCAGGTAAAATTCTCCATTTCCGCAACCTCCCTCTTTCCTCTCATTTGCTGAATTACATTAAACCATATTAGATTACATTTCATTAATTCAATTTAGGCCCTGCCCGACTCTGAGCTAACGCTGAGTGATGTCCTATGGAACCAGACGGAATAGAAAACACAGCGCAATCGTTTTGAAAGAAAAAGAAAAGCAATGGAAGAACAGTGGAGAAATCAGCAAGAGGACTGGGAGCAAAGAAGGGGATTTCTGGCATTTGGGGTCTCCAAAGACCCAGCTTGTTCAAGGGCTCGAGGGCAAACGTCTCCAGCGGAAATGCTCCCCAAAGCCGACTCCCCAGAGAAAAGCAGGGGGGTCAAGGAGGGAGAAATAGCAGCTGATGAGTTCAATACCCCTTTCCCATCCTGAGCGCGTGCAAAAGTCTTGTGTTAACCAGACATTCAGTTGTGGGAGGCTGGATCAACCACAAAGCTCACGAGGACTCCTTGCCAGTGACTAATCATTGGATTGCTAATCCTACATGAAGCTCAGTTAAAAGGAATTCTGGGTTTTGAGAAATGTCCCACTTACCTTTCGGAGAGTGTGGGATTCATGTACGCGCCCTCTCTTATCCCCCCTCTCTTATTTCAGCCCCACATTAACCTTATGAGGCAGGTTATTCTGTGAGAGAAGAGATGGGCCAGGACCACCCACTCCGTTTCTGAAGGTCAGGGTGGATTTCAACCAGTTCTCCTCAGTCCCCGTTGACCACTTGAACTTCTTCCCTTCTTGCAAAGACTTCTTGTGTCTTCTCCCCCCCCCCACGCCCCCCAACCGGCTTTGCCTTCAGTGAGGTCTTCAGAAGACCCAAACTGATTGGTTGCTCAAGTCAGGGATATCCTATCATTCACTCAAGGAGCTCTGGTGGGTGGGCTCATCCTGGCATCTCACCCAGGAAAGATAAACAAGGTGGAAGCAGAGGGGAAGATGTAGATGTAGAGGTAGAGTGTAGGAGGAGGAAGATTTCACATCAGGTGAATTCCAACTCTCTCCCCAAACTCCAGACAAAAGGAAGGGCAGCATTGTCCAGCCACGATGACCCAGCTGCGCTTCAGGGATGACTCATCCCCTTCCAGCCAGCTGTCCTTCATGAGATGCCAGCATCTGGGACATAGTGTCCTCACCTTTAAGACATGCTCTTTGATACCACAGCGTTCAGACCCAGGAAAAGCAAACGATTTATTTTCTTCCAGGAGAAGTTATGAAAGATTATTTTGGAAGAGTTGTGGTCTTCAGACAACCGTGAGGAAGAGGAACAACTGCATGGATTAATTTTTGATTATCTTAATATGCCTGAGATCCATAGACAAGTTTCCAAATCCCACATTTTTCTCAGGCCAGATACCCCTCAACACTAGGAGCTGGGGACAAGTGGATCAATATATTCCAGGATCAGAGGGCTGCTTCAGGTTTATTTTGCAGGTCACGCTAATCATGTTTCACTGAACAAACTGCAGCCAGTTGAGTTTACAGCACATGCAAAGCCCAAAATAAGCCAACATATGATGAGTCCTGTATCAGATGAATCAGAATTATTATTATATAATCCCGAATTAAATGAAACCAACATTTGGTTGGGTTCAAGGTAAACATTTGCCATATTCTTGAAACCGCTCTTCCCAATGCAACCAAGAGGGCTTCAATCCTTCCGGTCTGAGTCCCCCACCCAAGGAGGTGTGTTGCCAGGGGACCCTCCTCTTAAGAAAGTCCAAGGATGTCTGTCCTTTCAGTATGAGATCAGACAAGGGCCTCTCCTGAGTTTGGCCGGCTAAGCCAACCTACCTCCTTACCTGTTCATGATACTCAATGCCCATGCTCAGCGTATTGATGAGAATGGCGATCATGATCCCACGGTTGAAATACTTGCTCTCCACAATCCGTTTCAGCTTGTTGCCAAAGGCCTTCCAGAGCTTGGCTATCCTGTTCCTCTCCTCGGCTGGTTTCCTTTTCTTCTCTTTCTTGATCCTCTGCTGCTGGATCTGGTCCCGTAAATCCCCATGTTTTACATCCTGGGTAAACTCGTAGACCCCATTGTTGTCCTCGCCGGACTCATAGCTGTCTGCCTCGCTGAACTCAAACTCAGGATCCTCCAGGATGCTGGCACAGAATGGGCAGTTTTGCAGCTCACAGCTCAAGGTGTTGGCTTGGGGCCCCGGCAAGGGACACGGCACATTCAAGCCAGACAAAATGCTGGAGGTCCGGCAGAGGCCTGCAATGGAAGGGGAACGTTAGGAACTTGAGGAAGGTCCAACAAAAACCAAAGCGCAAACCAAACAGAAACCAAATATGTCAACAAGCACGGCTATCAATTTCCTAAGGAGTAACCCTACGAAGTGCCTTTAAGCATCTTCTTTGAGGGGGGGAGGGAGGTTTGGTCCCTTGGTGTCTACTCAGCGCCAAAGCCATGAGTCCTGGAGGACTGACAATGTTCGGAGGACTGTGGAGGTTAGTGGCTTTCAAATATTTGTAGTAAATAGTTAGAAACTCCAGATTTAGAGGTGACCTGGGGTGGTGGAATCAAGCCTGGACAAGACCTTCAGCTGTAGCAGCAGAGATCTTCTACTGGGCCTTTATCTCTAACCTTTTTTTAAAAAAAATCTCTGCTTTGGATGCTGAGTCTAAATTAGGTCACTGAAGCCATTTTTCTTACCACGTTCTCCCACCAGATGATGGAGCTTCCCATAGCAATCTGCGTTCAGGTGGGCTGGGCTGCTGACCACAGGCATGGGAGAGGTGGCCTCACCACCCTCGTTTTTCTTCCCTTTGGACAAGGGGGGGACACTGGCTTTGTTTGCCGGAGAAGGCAAGATGGTGGGGTAGTTCGTGCTGCTGCGATTGGCAGCTTTGCTACCCGCAGCAATGCTGGAAGACTTGCATTTCACCGAGGTCCCTTCCACGTGGCAGTCGGCGTGGTAGATACTGTGGATGGACTCCGTATCTGCAGCTCCACCACTTGGGTGGCTGGGCGAAGATGGAGGAAGCATCAGTTGGCTTCCAGGCTTCATGACATCCAACTCCAGGTCACAAATCCCTGGGTTGGCCCTGGGCCCCTGGGGGCTCCCGTTGCTGATGTGGTAGTGGTGGTGGTGGTGGTGGTGGTGGTGGATCAAGTGGTGGATGGACATGATGCGCCGCTTGCCGCTCCGCTGGCCCTGAACATCGTCTGTGCCACTGTTGGGGTCGACTTTTTTCTGCCGCTTGCTCTGCCAGTTGTTGTACAGGCGCAGGGCCCTCCGTTTGACTTTCCTGAAAATGTGGCAGATGTATTTGAGGAGCTCTTCGTAGCAGCTTCCCGGCTCAGAGAAGCTGGCAATTGTGCTGTCGTTGGAGAGGTAGCGGGCTCGCTGCTCCTGCATCAGCTGGTTCTCCCGCTGTTTGGTTTCAGAAAACTGTGTTGCTATCACAACCAGGCACAAGTTAATCATGAAGAAAGAACCAACCTGGGAGAGCCAAAAGAAGACAGAGAGTGCTTGGAGATGGAGGCAACCGGCCAGGCTCACCCCCCCACACCCACCCATTGAGGGAACACCATGCAGAGCTTGGCTAAAGTTGACCTTGGTCAACTCTTCATGGCCGGGTGTGTTGGGCTGACCTAGCAGGAACAGGCAAACAAGGAAATAGAGTGACCCAAGGAAAGTGTCCATGGAGATTCCCAGTCATCCAGGTCATGATGGTCCCAAAGGGGTTTTCTTCGATTTTTCCTTGAAGACATTTCACTTTTCATCCAAGGAGCTTCAGAACTGAAGAAGAAATATCTTCAAGGAAAAGCAAAGAAAGTCCAGTTGCCTTTTGGGAAAGCACCTTTGGGACATCCAAGAAAGGCACCTTGAGTGAACTCAGCCAATGTAACCATAACAGCAACTTTTTTTGGTTCTTCCTGAAATGGAAATTTTAAGGACGGCCAATTGCTGGTACTCTGAAAAGCACCACTGCCATAGTCATAATTGACTCCCCTTCGCATTTCCTCTCCGTAAAGAAATAGAAATGCATTCTGGACCCGTGGAACTTTGAAGAGGTTTATCCCCAGCTATCTGGCTGGGGAATTCTGGGAGTTGAACTCCACAAGTCTTAAAGTTGACAAGGCTGAACACCTCTGATTTAGACTAAGAAGACCCAGGTATGTTAAGAGCTGATAGTCAGCCAAAAAGGAGCGTGAAGATGGGTGCTTGTGAAATAGGAGTGGGGATTCAATCAGGTGGTCATAGGGTTTTTTGCCCCTCCTCAGACACCCCTGAATTAGTTCAAGAGCCTAGTCCAGGATCTGATTTCAGACTGCAACACGACTCTTTTGACTGCAACACGACTCATCCTACTTAAATAGTCTGAAATCAGCCCACCCCCTACAACTGGGTCCTACCCCCTACTCCTAATATATCCCAGAAGTCAAATAAACATGGCCTTCCCATTCCCCAAACATCACTGTAGATCATCAGATGAAGAACTTTGCATCTAGGTGATCCGCCTCAGAACTATGGCTCCATTCCCCTTTTGGAACTGTGGTGCCCACCCCAGGAGACAGGCATCCAAGGAGGGTCTGGCCAAGGCAGAACTAGGGCTAAACTGCCCCCCCCCCCCCCCCCCCAGTGAAAACAGGGCCTTTTCTGGGCAAAAGCCCTGGGATATTTGGAGCCAGGAGAAGCTGGAGGTGCTGCCAAGAAAGTTCCCGTCTGCTTCTCTCTTCCTCTTTAGTGCTGCTCCTCTGATGTGAACAAACTTCCCTCTTAGCTTCTTAACGTAAACCACCAGGACGGAAAGCTTAATGCAGACATAAAGGCTTTGTGTGTGTGTGTATGTGTGTATGTTATTGCTAGTGGAAGTTGTTAATGGCCCACTTGGCGATTTCACATGGGCTGGAACCTTGGATGTGCTTCAAACAAGCTGCTCCCACTCCAAGTGCTGAGAGTAGATTTTCAGGAATGAAGACTGTATCGTGCACGTCTTGGTTATGGGCAACCTGGCTTTGGAATTTGGGGGTAGTCTAGCTGCGAGGACATTTAGACCCGGGAGAGGTTTGCAGCTTTCCACAGCCATGGCAGGTGTTATGAGGAGATCATTTACCTGGACAGAAAGGGTGTTTTTTAAAAAAGGGGGGGCTGCACAGCTGTACAGTGATTCTACGGTCATTGCCACCCTCTTTAACCTTAGATGCCCCCCACCCTGCAGACGCCCTCGGCTCAAAGGATCCTTTGCCTGGCCCCTCATCCTTAAGAGCCACGGGGTTAACCTGAGCTGCCAGCCCCCTGTCCCACCCCATACTTACTATTATAAGTAGTATAAAATATATAAAATTGTAAAAAGAGTGTGCGTCCATAACATAATACATGATGTCAACCCATCCTTCCAGGGTTATAACCTGTAGGAGAAGCAGAGATGAGAGAAACGCATTAGGAACGTCATCAGGGACCAGCTAAGAAGCAGAAAATCCAGGAAGGACCCAGCTATCTCCCCGCTGCCCTTCCGGTCTTTTCTGGGCTGTTCTTCCAACCGCTCCCTCCCCGCCCCCACCCTTCAACATTTATCCCGCTCACACAGAGTCCTTGTGGGCACCCAGGGCTGGAGAACGCAAATAGCAGCGGCTCTCACCCCCCTCCAGTGAAGGAAAGCAGAGCCTTGCCGAAGACGGATCTGTGGGTCGTTTCCTCCCTCGTTGCTTTGATGGGCATTTGAGCTGGCAGAAGAGGCTGAAGGGGAAACCAAGGACCAGGATCTCTCTGGGTTTGTTCACCTCCAGAACCTTCCACTGGGTCAACTTGCTTCCCATGCATGGATATCATGAGCCAGCCTGTGGACTGCATGAGCTGCCCAGTGGTTCCCCTCCGTCAGAATGAAGCCCCCTCTGTCCCTGAACCCAACAAGCGGAGGATTTGAGCTTTTCCCAAAATTAAAAGGGAGAAAGTGGGATGCCCATTAAGGCTTCACCTCCTGCCCTCCATAAAATTTATCTGCTCTTGCAAACTATTTGTTCTCCTGCAAGACTCCAAGCTCTGCTGTTTCATCAGATGCCCCCCCCGTTCACTGTTGCTGCAAGACAGGAGGAGCCCAAGCAGATTATCCAAATTGACGCCAACTCAAGAAAGAAAAATATAAAGATTAACATCAAAGTCTGTTGGTGGTTAGTTATTCTTGTATGCATGCACGCACACACACACACACACACACACAGAGGCACGGCTGGTTTGTTAAGATTTGTAGGAGCCCGGAGGAAGAGTCTTTCTCTGTGGGGCTGTCATTGCAATAATGAGAGCTCTTCTGTTTTCCCCAATTTGCCCCACATTTCCTTCCAGGGCACGTTGTTCTTAAATTTGGATGGAAGTCAAAACTTGGGAGCAATGAACTAAGAAGAACGATGACGTGGTGAGACCTTCGGGCCAGTCTTCGGAGCAGCTGAGCCACGATGAGCAATTGGGACGTGGGGGGGGGATATATTTCCATTTTAAATGCTTCCCGTGGGTCAAAATCAACCGGCCCAAGCTACAAGGAAGGAGTGCTAGGTTTCTGCTTGCAAGGCTCGGTACATGGAAGCAGAAGCTTTCTAGCAATTCACAAAGCCTCAGGAGGGCCATCACGTATCCCCCCTGCCTTTTCCGCGTGGAGAATCTGCCTCCCACGGAGGCCCGGCTTTCAGACCTGATCTCCGTGGCTGAGCCCATAAACGGCCCTAAATACACCGTGAAGGCTTTCTTTTTTCCCTGGCTCAGCAGCCTGCATTAGAGTTGCATAATTGTCCTTGCTGCTGTCACCATCAAACGTCTGAAGAAGGGGAAGGATGTTTTAATTACACGGAGAAGCCACGGCACTCGGCTACAGCTTCCCATTGTCTTTTTGCTACGGAAGAAAAGAACCGAAGACCGAATTAACACCACAAGAAGCAAGTTGTGCTGGAACCTGCAAGTGGGCAGGTCTGAAGGTTGTCGTGAAACGGTCAAGGTGGGGCCACAGGGGCACATGGACAAGGCACATAAAAGCAGGCGAAGCATCAATTCCAACCTTGTGAGCACCATCTTGGTTTTTTTCAGTCCTACCTTGCAGACGCAAAGGGGGAAGCCACTCCTTCACACAACCCTTGCGCTGATGCACAATCCTGGTTGCACAGAACGCCCACCACCACCACTCTATAGTCCAAACGGCAAGAAGGAGGGAGAGAGTGCCAGGTGGCCTTTCCTGGAGATGCCTTTGGGCCAGTCAACCTTGGAAGATCGTGAGAACTTCAGCTGGCTTAAGCTTGGGTCGTAGAACCTGGCTGGCCTCATCTGGGCTGAGAAGCTAATCTCAGGATGCTTCGGCCGAGGGATCACTCCTTGACCAAGTATGGACACGCAGCAGAGACTTCAGGATTGTCACACAGACACATACGTGAGTCGTAAGCCAGTACCAGGCAGCCAGGCGTTTTCCTGGCCCAGGGTGGGACTGGACTTCCTCAAATGGAGGGTCTCCACTCAAAAAACTCTTCTCCAGGTAACTGAGAATGAACTAACTCAAGGAACTCAACATCCCACGGTGAACCCTGTTTTCAGGCTGCTGTAAAAGAGGGTTTGGACAATTCCTGGGGGGAAATTCAGCGGGTGGCTCACTGGAAGGATTCCTCCAGGTTCAAAAATGGCCTATCTGGATGCTGATGGTGGGCAGGAGACCCCCAGAGAAGAAGGGCCCCTTGTTTTTTCCTTGTAGGCTGCCCCAGAAGCCTCTGCTCGGCCGTGCTTGGAAATACGATGCTGACGTTTGTCATTCTTCTCCATTGATCCATGGACCTTTCCTCATTCCCCCATTGACACGTCCCTTATCAACACCCCCCCTCCCCAAGAGCACAAGCCCTGCCTGCTTTCTGGGAAGTCCCTTCCAAGGACTCCGAATCCCCCCAGGGTGGAGCTTATCTGAAATAAGGTCTAATAACGTGAGTTTCAAACAAGGCTGCCGCGGGAGGGAAGAGGTTGAAAGATGATGTCTCAGCCTCCATCACATCAAAGTCCTTCTGGCTGACTGCAAAAGGAAAAGATGGAATCCGGCCAGTTGCCCGTCTCCTGTCTTGGCACCTCAACTTGGGAGCAGCTGGGCAGCCCTGAAGGCTCCTCCTCCTCCTCCTCCTCCTCCTCCTCCTCCTCCTCCTCTGAGCCGTGCTGGGAATCCAGAGCTGGGAGGCATCTTGTAAGGGAAACCGAGGCACCGCTGGCACGCCTTGGTCCCACGCCAGGGTTTCCCTTCTGTCACCATCCCTCGTCTTCCTAGGATGGGTTTCTCTTCTCGTCACTCGGCTGGAACAGCTGCAGAAACAGGTGGCGGCTGCTTCTCCCGAGGAAGAACGAGCGGAGGGACCCCAGGATATTGGAGAGGGAGGGGGCTTCCTTGCAGCAAGAGAGCCTCTGAATGGAATTCAGGGAAAGGAAATAAGTGGGAAGAAGACTCCGGGGTTCCTCTCCTCCTTTTGTTCATGTGTGGGGGGGAATACAGAGAGAGAATCGTGGTACAGGGTCTGTTTCCTGCCCTGCAGAAATTCCCCTTCCTACCTGGTGGACTTGGAGGTGCTCAAGGAAATGCAATCTCCTTGTCTCAGTGCCCGCTGGAAGGCGAAGTATGGGCTCTGTTCACACCAGGTGCTTTGCACCTCAGGCCAAGATGGAGGAGTTTTGCAATTCTACAAAACGCTTCGCTTTGTTGCAATTATTCTGGTTTGGTCTTTCTTTGTGGGGCTTAGCGGGCTATTGGTTAGTTTGATGTGAGGTGCGCATCATGCCGAGCCAAGGCGGCCTTTGGGCTGGCCAGAGGATTCCAAGCGCTGCAGTGCTGTGACCCCTTAAAATGGTACATGGATTTGTGTGACCCTCTCATGAGTAAAACAGATGCTTCCATCGCTTTTTTCCTTTTGCACTGAGGAAGCCGGTTGCCCTCGGAAAATGGCAACTTTCTCCTGCAGGATGTGCCAAATTAACTCCCAGTCTGGCTCCAAAGTCCAGGAAGGAAACTGTCTCCCCTGGGAGACATGGAAGAATTTGCATGGGAAGAATTATTCTCTTTTATCTCTTCAAGACTTATTATTTTACTCTCTAAAATATTTTTAATTTTCTGCTTCCAGATCAGGACACATTTTTCAAAAGAAATCTCCGAGATCCTCCCTCCCTCCCTCCCTCCTTTGCTTGAATTTTCTCCAAACAAACCACCATCCCAACCTTGGAATGAAGAAGCTTCTGGCAAATGGACCTCTCCATCTCTTGGCCTGTCAACAAGTCCCAGCGCAAGAAGCGGGTTTTTCTAAGGATGCAGTGACTCTCTGAAAAGCGAAAAGCTCTTTGTTTCCTTGATGAAAACTGGTGGAGAAGCAATCTCTCCTGTTTCTCTGTCCACAGAAGTCTGGGAGGTGGTTTGCCCAGAAACTTCACAGCCCCACAAAACATTGATCAACTGCAACTGTAGTAATGGAAAATAAATTGTGCTTCATTACATATTCATGAGGCTTGGTTCATCATGCTAATTAGCCCCAGCATTTGCTGTGCTGTGGCAGGCAGGAAAATGGAATTCATGGTTTTGTGGTGTGCGAGCGCATCCATCCAGCAAGCCAGCCCTGCAGATTGGAGGGTGGAAAACAAGAAGCCAAGATTTGGAATGGTTTTCTTAGGCAAGCCCAGCCACAGCCAAGAACTGGACAAATCACCTGTGGCAATATTTCACTGGATTAAAGGGGCGAAGCAGATCTGCTCTGAGCCCGTGAAGAGTCTTGCGTAATTGCTAAGAGTGACACCCTCCCTTTCCCTGGAGAGATGGTCTCCAAGGCCTGACTGGCAGCATGGGGGCTCTCTGTGCCTACTCATTTTCCTATCTCCAGATGCCAGGGCTCCTTTGCCAGCCGAGAAGCTGTGGAAGACTCATCCAAGACAAGAGCAGAGCCAGCCAGATAATTCCTTGGATGGAGGGAGGCGAGATGTCTCTTTCCATGGCATTCTGGGGTTCCTGCAAATTCCACCCCTTTCTGGTGAAATGCAAGAAAGTGTCATCCATTTTTCCTCTGTAAGCAGGAGGAGCTTTGATCTGGAGCCTGAATCAAATCAGATCCTATTGCTGGATTTCTCATCATTTCTGGGCTCTGCGCCCATCCCTCAAAGCAACTGTGGGAATCTTCTGCACACTGCTGAAGAAGCAAGGCATTGTTGGGACATTGCCTTGTTCCCACAAATTGTGGGGTAGAGAGCCGTGCCCTACCCAAAAAACCGAGAAGCAATTTTTGCGTGTCTTGAACTAAGCCTTCTTTGGTCCCAAGGTGGCTGCATTTGAGACCCACAAAGGTTTGCAGGCGTGATGCCTCCTGGAATAAAACGAACCCTGGGTGAATTGTGTAGAATTCTAAAGCACATTTGCTTGAAATACGCAGGAGGGAGAACCAGGGGAGCGCAGGAAGAACATTGCGTTCCAAAGAGCTATTTTGTTGGAAGGCATTTCCCTTGATGGCTCAACCAAGCCCTGCTAAAGAGGCTTCCTTGGCCTTCTCTTGGCCGTCTGCAAGGTGGAATTCCTTCCCTGCTGACAGAACCAATCTGTTGGTGAAAACCCGTCAGCCTTGCTGAGAAAAACACGTGCGCAGAATGTCCGAGAGAAGACAACCTCCGTTCACCTCCCCTCTCTTTCCTGAAGCTGTTGGGGAGAGAGGAGCAGAGGAGAGGAGAGGGGCTAGAAAATGAAATCCTGAATAATATTAAAGCTGCTGTCAGCAGCACCCAGAATTCCCTGCAGGATTTTGATAACTTCTTTGGACAGAAGGAAGCTGTAGGGGCTCATGATCTGCACAGCCCAAGAAAGGAAGGCTGAGCAGAAGCAGTGAATCTACCAACCTTTGCTTCCTCCCTGGATTCAGAAGGTCTGGCTTCTCCTGCCAGATGTGCAGAGTTTGATCCATGCTGTGCCAGCTTGGGACTCAGGCTGGCCCAAGTTAGCTGTGCCACAAGGGTCAAGAAGATGAGGTAGAGCCGAGGGCTGGAAGAACCCACCAAAGGGTTAATAGCCCAGAATAGACTCCCAGGGGAATCAGGAAGCTGCTTGTAGCCCTACCTGCCAGGTGTTCTGCAACTGCACCCCCCCCCCCCCCCGCCCAGGTTTAGGGATCAATGCAAAAAGGAATCCTGGCAACTTAAGCAAAACACTGAGCATTCTTGTAAAGGCCAACCCTTGGAAGTCTCCTTGGAACCAGCCAGGTGTGTTCTGAAGAGGAGGGGGAGAGGCGAAACTGATTCCCGCGAGGCCAGAATCCTCCTGCAGCGATTGCACTTCCAACTGGTAGAACTCCAGAGCGCGACATGCGCTGAACGCTTCATTTACCTCTTTATTTACTCCTGCCAACAACTGACACGGTCATATAATGAGGTGGGCAATGCACCTCACAGAGGGGGGTCAGCAATAAGCCGCACCCCCGCCAGTTCCTGCCTCTGTAGCTTCTTGGAGGGACCTGAAATATTTCACCACTGAATATTTCGGCCCACCTTCCCTCTTTCACTCCAGAAGGTAATTGCTTCTCTGCATCAGAGCCGAAAGCCCATTACACAACAAGGGCACAACAATGGTGGGTGCTTTGGAGGAGGGCAGAGGAGAGGATGAGGGCCCCCCAAACGCCCCTGGGATTCCCTCCCCCACCTCCTTCGGCTCAAGGTGAGCAGCAGCTTTCCGAAGGCTGCCTTCCTGCCCTTCAGGAGCCCGGCAGGGCCTGCTTTGGGGAGGGGGCCCTCCTGGGCTCCTTGGTGCTCTCTGAGCTTGGCTGCTTTCTGGCAGGCCTTCCTTCCAGCACTGAGGATGTTCCCTAGATGGGTCACGAAACAAGAAAGCAACCACGCTCAGGGAGCACCAGGGACCCCACAGCCCTCCTCCTCCTCCTCCTCCTCGCACGGATGACATTCCCTAGCTGGGTCATGGGCCATCTGCAAGAAAACGTTTCTCATCGTATGATTTTAGTTACTTGTGTACTGCTGCCACTTGCACCGAGTTCTTGTTAGTTTGCAACAATAAAACAAGAACCAAAGTTATTTTGCTTTGCCGGCCCTCCCAGGGCAGAGGAAGTGTGTTGTTGTTAGCGGCATCAACCATCCTTGAGGATAGTTCCACATCCCGGCAGCTGCTCATCTCAAACCCCCTGTCGCGATCCACAAAAGGAGCCCCCTTACCTGAAAAATAGCTATCCAAGCATAGCCAATATTATCAAAATTAATAGCTCCATTGTGTGGGTTCAAGTCCCCTGTCCTGCAAACATTGTAATACTGGTTCCAGTTAATGCAGCCGTTGCGGCCGCTCAAGTCCAGCGAGTCCAATTGTGGGTTGTAAGCGTCCACGGTTAACGTGCAGTCCATCTTGGACTCCTTCCGGTTTGGGATGCTGGAGCACTTCTGCATGCCGTTATCCCGGAGGGACGAACAGATGAAGGGATTCTCCTCGCTCTCTTCCGGCCGGTAGTACTTATGCAGGAAAGTCAGGTTGTGTGTCCTTGAGAAGGAGAAAGGAAGGAAGGAAGGGGGGTGGGTGGAGGGAATAGAGCAAGCAGATAATATTCCGGTACCTAAAAACATGAATTCCTGTTCAGCCAAGTGGGGAAAAAATGCAAGAATGGGTGGGGGGGAGGAAGGAGAAACCAGTGGCAGAGCCAATGCTTATCTGAACCGGGCACAAGCCAGTAACGATAATCATAAAAGGACAAAAAAGTCTGCAGGGTGGACATTGCAGTACCTGGAGGCAGCAGCAGAGGAGAGAAAGAACAGAATAGAGCTGGAAGGGACCCTGGAGGTCTTCTAGTCTAGCCCCCTGCTCAAACAGGAGAAGCTATCCCGTTTCAGACAGGTGGCTGTCCAGTCTCTTCTTAACAGCCCCCAATGATGGAGCAGCCACAACTTCTGGTGGCAAGTAGTTCCACTGGCTCATTGTCCTCCCTGTCCGGAAGTCTCTCCTTCCTTCCAGGTTGCTTCTCCCCTTGATGAGTTTCCACCTGTTGCTTCTTGTCCTACCTTCAGGGGCTTTGGAGAATAGCTTGACCCCTTCCTCTTCTTTGGGGCAGCCCTTCCAATCCTGGAAGGCTGCTATCATGTGTCCCCCCCCCCCCCCCGGTCCTTTTTCCCTCCCCTAAAGTAGCCAAACTTTAGTGGACAATTGCCAAAGGAAGCTAGAGTTGGAACAGCTGACATCCTGTGAGGACAGGTCCCCGGAAGGGCTCGAAAGGGGGACCAGTCTAAATATCTGGCCAACTAGATAGCCAAGCATCAAAATGGGAAGCAAATGTTTCCAGACTTCTCACTACAAATAGATGCACTGAGGACTCTTTGGCGGCCCAATTCTCTATAAACCGTTCCAGTTGTTGCTTAAGCTGCAAAGCTGCGCACTGTCGCTTTTAAAAGAAAACAAGAAAATAGGTTTTCGGCTTGGCTGCATTCACAGCAGCTGCCGTCTTTAACCATGCAGAAAGAGTAGGCGAGGCAGAGAAGTTTCCGATGGGGTCCTTGATACTTTCTGAGCCTGGTGATTTTCCTGCATTTCATGACCCACTTAGGGAACCTCATCAGTACCAGAAGCTAAAGTCTTCCTCCCTTCTAGCACTGATGTTGTTACCTAGTTGGGTCATGAAACATCTGCAAGAAAACAGCCAAGCTCAGAGAGCCCCAAAGACTCCACAGTCCTCCTCCTCCTCCTCCCCTTCTCTGCAAACCCACCCTCTTCTAGCACTGATGAAATGACCTAGACGGCTCATGAAACGTCTGCACGAAAACAATGATGCTCAGAGGGCACCAAGGACCCCACAGTTTGATTCTGAGCTGCAAATATTCTCTTCCAGAAGTTTCTTGTCATTACATGGAAGGCCAGGAAGAAATGCAATAGGAAAGGCTAGTTCACAGGGCGACGATTAGCCTGTGGAATTCACAGCCACAAGAAAGGACATCCTTTCTTGAGAGGCTGCCCAAGGGCTGGTATCAAGAGTTTGGCCGATCCAATCTCCCTGAGACTTGGACCTTTCCTTCTGGCGTCTCCATGGTCCAACTCTCTTGGACGCCCCCACAAAGTTCTTCCTTTCTGAGCTATGTATTATTATTATTATTATTATTTTTACAAAATCTCTCCCTTGGCGCATCTGTTAAGGAAAGGACCCTCTTTTGGGTTGCAAAAAGAGCAGAGAAAAAGAAATTAAGCGGTGCTGAAGGCTTATCTCAAATCTTTTTTTCCTTGTGCTGGGATTGGACTGGCTGCTCGGCAGAGATAGTAGCCGGTGTTAATTGCGAAGGAGTGGGTGACTTGTTTTTCTAACCTTTCCTTTGCTTTGATCAGACCGTCAGAAATAGGCAGAATTTTTTGGCCACCAGTTGTGGGGAGGGACTCCGTTTCCGTAGATGTCTTTGAAGAGCCCTCCCCACTGTGGCCGTTTCTTCCCACCCAGAATAAGGGTATCATTGCCAATGGTCCACCTCTTTTGTGGTGCAATATTGGAAGACATTCCTCCATTCCCGGGGCCCCCTCACAAATCTCCCCCCACCCACCCACCCATCCAGGATCCTTCCAACCTTATTGCTCTATGTTCTGTCTCAGTCTCCAGGGGCAAAAACCTACACTAGAGAATTGTTGCAGTACTGAAGGATTGCAGAGTCAACCAGGGAAAAAATCAACAGAAATAGCCCCCAATCCAGAACTGCTTAGGATCCTGGTTTCCGGGCCTGGCTCAAGGCAACGGGAAGAATTTGTACCCCCATTCCCAGCCTCCAGGCACAGTTGATGCTTGTAGTAACAGAATAACAGAGCTGGAAGGGACCTTGGAGGCCATCTAGCCTAACTCTCGCTCAGGCAGGAGACCCTACACCATTTCAGACCAATGGCCACCCAATCTCTTCTGAAAAACGTTCAATGGAGCACCCAACTTCTGGATGCAATAAATAAAATACCATTGATGGCAAACTTGGATATATTGCCTCCTTCCATAGATTTAAGTTAATTTACCCCTCCTCTTTTTGGGGGGGGCATAGTGTGTGCGTGTGCAGATGTGTGTATGTATAATTCTGTGTGTTGCTTTCCGTATTCTTTCCCTGTTACCTCTTCCCCATCATAGTAGGGTTGAGCTAACTCGAGATGGGTGGCATATACACTTCATAAATGAATAAAATGGCAAGAGGGATATTTGGCCGCTATTTGGCTGCTGCGGCTGATTTCTGGAACCCTCACCAGCATCGATCCCAGATTCCATGGCAAGAACTCTCATTCTTATCTAGTTGGCAACTTGAACAATGTTTGTCCTAACTATGAGAACAATCTGCCAGTGGGACAGCTGTGGGGGCTCCATCCCTGGAAGTTTTTAAGAAAAGGCTGGACGGCCACCTGTCTGGAATGGTCTAGGGTCTCCTGTTTGATCAGGGGGCTGGACTAGAAGATCTTCAAGGTCCCTTCCTGCTCTATTTCGATGGACTGAAGCGAACCTGCACCACTCTCAGGACTAATTAGCAGTGCTGGAAAATGTCATTCGCACTCAGGTCGGCAGATAAGGGTGTCGGACCCCCAATGGCTCTTATCAGCAAACCAAGCGCCCCCTCTCCTTTTCTGGGGGCATCTGCGAAGATAAGGCAGGTGCTGCAGCCAGCAGAGGTTTTGAGGTCTCCCTTGACCTCAGCACCATCTCCACAGCAGGACGAATTGTGTTCCGAAGCCGCCTCAACTTATTTTAAAACCTCAGGCAGAAAATCCCCTCCTCCTCCTCCCCCTCCTCCTCCTCCCCTCCTCCTCCCCCCTCCCCCTCCTCCTTTATCAGCAAAAAGCCAACACTCTACTAAAGTAACTATTTGCCGTTGCTTGGTGACCGGCAGAATCGGCTGCCCGCCTCTAGCAACTGTAGGGCTGGTGCGAGAAGAGGGAAGGAGAGGGTCACCTTTGGAAAACTTACCTTTGCAAGGGGGAATCCAGGAAACACCTGTTCCTCAGCAGCCCGGCCCAGAGCTGCACCCCCACGATGCCAAAGATGAAAAAGACGAAGAAACACAAGAGGAGGACGTTGCCTAACATAGGCAGAGTGTCTAGGAGCAAGGTGACAAGAATGCGCATACCTGTGGAGAGAGCAGAAAGGAGGGGTCAGGAGGAGGAGGGGGGGCTTGGGCCAAATTGGGACACAGGTCCAGGCAGATGAAGCTGCTTCCTCCAGGCAGAACATCTGTAAGGGGCCTTCAGGGAGAGGTCGGGTGGTCTGGGGGCTGGCTGGGCTCTCGGTTAGAGAATACGGACGAAGGATGGAGCGCTAAGGGGAAGAACTTCCTTCGAGTCCAGCTAGTGGCTCCATGTCCAAATGGTTCTCCTGGTGAAGCTTGGAGAAGGTTGTCCTAACCTTCTTCTGGTTTTAATCTATAGCTTCCAACTGTGGATATTTTTGATGGATCCCCTCATCCAAGGAACCCAACTTAGCTTTCTAGATCAGTTAAAGTCAGCCAGGTTTCTTGAGCCACTTGCTGGACTAATGGTCAACATCTGGTAACTTCACAAGCACCCCTCCCCCCTTCAGCTTTCTCTACTGATGTGTCATTGGCATCTGGGTCTAGCCCACAGCTTTCCAATTTCCAGAGGGCTTCCCCATCCAATACATAAAACATAGATGGCCAGCCCATAGCATGGATTCAATAAGCCATGGATACGTCTTTAAATTAGCTCTAGGCCTGACATCTCGATGCAGCGAGCGATCTTAAGGGTCCACGGTATGAGATAGGAGGTGCAACAAAACACATTCAGTCAGTGTTTCTCAGCCTTGAGAACATGAAGCTGTGTGGACTTCAACTCCCAGAATTCCTCAACTAGCCTAGGCTGGACAGTTCCGGGAGCTGAAGTCCACACAGCTTCAAGCATCTGCATTAAGCCGTTATCAAAAAGAAAATGTATTAAAACTTAAACTGGGGGCCATCAGAAGTGGAACAGCTCAATCCTGAGATCAAATGACCTCAAGGTGCACTTGAACTGAAATAACTATTAATCAATACTGTCAGTTTGCTAGCTGATAATGGAGAGGAGATTCTCTCTGCGTCCGGTTCTTAGCCAAGTTGTTCCGAGGCATTTTCCATCCTGCCTTTTGTTGCCTTTGGCTGGGGGTGGCTGGGCAAACCGTAGGCCATCTTCAGCCATCATAAGACTGGTGGGAAGAAGGCCGGGTACCTGCTACCACTGGCAGAATCCAATTTATAGGAGAAGAACTCAACAAATGTTAAGGCTTTGCTGTGAATTGGGGGATCAGAAAGGATTACGCAGATAACCGATCTGCTATCTAAGATTCATTATATCCCACTGTTGTCGATTTGCTCCACGGCTGGCTGATCCCTGCGGAGGAGCTACGTCTCACATCAAAGGGGATCTGGGAATGACTTCCTACTTGAAAGGAAGCTGCTGGGTTGGGTTGAACCCGGGATCTTCCTAACCAGCTGAGCCCTAAGCTGCATCCTTGAAGACTTCTGGAAGGGAGGGGCTGCTCTGATTTGGAATTCTAAGCTGAGCTTCAGGCTTCTCTTAAATAAGGAAGCCCGCAAAGAATCTGCATAAACAGAAGGCCGATAAGACTGATGCAAATGTGAATATTAGTACTAACGTTTTCTTAGATGATTAGAATAAGTGTTGCTCTCCCTTTTGCTCACTCAGAGACAAACGAAACCAAGCAAATTATGTGGGCCCTGCAAACAAACCGCCCAGAATAAACTCAATTTAAGAGGGCAAGGAGGTTGGCTGCCTTTATTGCCCCAGAATAGGACAGCTGCATACCTCCAACTCCGGGGTTCTGTAAACCCACATTTTATTCCAGTAATCAAAACCCTCCCACCTTCCTTGGACACAACGGGCCTCTGTAAGCCAACTGGTCAACGTTTGGTGTCTTCCACCTTGGCACCCATGGGTGGGGCTCCCTGACTGAGCTCAGGGTGGGAGAAAGAGACGGAACGAAGCCTCCCCCGTCACGGGGAGCCATTTTCAGGTTAGAAGAGGGAACAATGCCGTTCAGAGGCACTTCGGTTTTATAGCTGCAATAATCAATATCTGAAAATGGACTGAGATCCAGAAGTTGCTCAAGGCTCCTCAGGAGCTGCTCCAAGATCTCTCTGGGGCTCGGGCTCGTCTTCCTTGAGGTCACCCTGACCTTCTGGATTGGGGGAGAAGGCATTCGGGGTCCCTCTTCAATGACGTGGCTTGTTCGTGACGTCTAAATCGGTCCAGCCCAAAGTTTGCACGGAAAGTCTTCATGTGCACAGTTGGAACCAGAATTTCCACTGCTAAGCAAGGCAGGTGCTAACAGAGTCCTGCCCGATTTTATGACCTTTGCTATTGGTTGTTAAGTGAGCCACACAGTTGTTAAACAAATCCAGCATCTCCAACTGGCTTTGCTTGTTGGAAGCAGGCTGGGAAGATGGCCCCGGGATGCTGCAACCCTTGTAAACCCCTGACCGTTGCCAAGGGCCTGAATTTAGATTACCTTCCCTCCCCGTGACAGAGTTGAGTAACATCTGCAAGCAAACGACCCAGCTCAGAAGGCCCCAGGAGTCCAGGGGACAGAAATTATCCCGCAACCTCTCAAGGCCAGGACTTCTCTGTCTGTCTGTC
The DNA here is from genome assembly GCF_900518735.1 of Pseudonaja textilis. The sequence goes on from NW_020769332.1 coordinate 15,103,917, forward strand.
TGTCTGTCTCCTGCTTCTCCGCTTCTCGTCAGTAAACCAGTTCCAGCGGCCTCCATATTCCACCGGGGAGAATTTAATCCAAATGTTCCTTTCCTGTGCAAGAAATGCCAGACTCCAAGCGGCCGTCCTCAAAGGGCACGGCAGGAAGGGGGTGCAGGGGAAGTGCTCGGACTGGCACATCTCCCTTGGCCAAGGCAGCCGGGAGAGATGTCGACCCCCAATCTCCAGGTTCTGCAGAAGAGCCTTTCAGACAATGCGCAAGAACGTCGACGCTGCTTTCTGGGCAAGTACCTCGCCTGTTTTTCTTCTGTTACATCGGCTCTCAGCGAAATAGGATTTCTGATGAAAAGCAATCAAGGAGCTGCTGTATTAGCATATCAGCTAAGAATCACTCAAAGCCAAGTGGGCACAACCAGGAAATGAATTCGACTGGTTGGCTTAGCCTCCAAATTGGATTGAAGAGAAAAACAGCTGGAAGGGGCTTAACGCTCACTTGAACCTCTCCAGGCAGGCCAACCCAGGACAGGTGTGGCCTCGCAGCTGCAGGGCTGCCGAAAGCGTCTTTGCAGAACCAGAAATCCAGTCAACAACCTTCGTGGGGAATAAGGAAGCGGGGACCGAAGGGGAGATCCCGGATGACAAAATGCGTTCCACTCCGTTCCAAACTGAGGACTGAATTTGAGCAGAACTCAGTGGATTCCAGACACTGCAGAACTAGAGAACTGGAGATCGAGAAAACTAGAGACCCCCTTCCAGTAGCCAGAAAGAAGAGCTACCCCCTAAAGCACCTGAAGGCGGGGAAAAAGCAACAATGGATGGGAACCAATTAAGGAAGAAGCAACCGAGATCTAAGGAGAGATTTCCTGGCAGTGAGAAGGAGGTTTTAAGAACGGGTTGGACAACCACTTGTCTGAATTAGTATAGGGTCCCTGCTCGGGCAGGGGTTGGACTAGAAGACCTCCAAGGTCCCTTCCAACTGCGTTATTCTGGAGCTCTCCTGCACCTTCAGGGAGGGGCCAGGAGAACCGTGACCATTGGAAGTCTTCTCCCTCGGCCGTTTCTCCCCGTTGCTCAGGAGCCAACCTCTAGCAATGGCAAAATGGGGTGGGTGGGTCTCCTGGCCTCGCTGTCTCCCCCCAGTAGCCTCCCTTGATGTCCTCCACTCCATCAGGGGCCGGGGGTGGCCACCATCCATTCCGGCTGTCCAGCAGGGTGCGGTTGGATGCAGCTTGGCAGGCTGATCAATCTCGTCTTTGGGGTGGGGGCCGCTTAGCTGAGTCTGGAAATGCCTTGGGCCCTCCCGGGGTCTGCATGTCCTGGGGGGTGGGAGATGTCAAGGATGCCAGCTGCTGAGCAGCCCAGCTGGGGAGAGTCGAGTTGGAACGGATGGCCCCTCCAGGCCGAGTGGGCTGCATTCATCTTCTCTTTCTGACATTAATAGTTTTATTAGCTTTTCCAGAGTAATCCATGAAGACAGAAACAAACATGAAGATGGCCAAGAAAATTACAGCTCTCAAGGTCAACGAATGAGATAAAGAATGAAGACCTGTGTGGAAGGAAGGAAGGAAAGGAAAAGAGAAGGAGGCCGGACTAAAGGAAAGAAGGAAGGAAAACTGGAGGGAGGGAAGGAGGGAGGGAGGAAGGAAGGAAGGAGGTGGAGATGGCCAAGGATTATGGAGTGTTTAGTCCCAAACATCTGGAAGGTACCAGGGTGAAGATCACTGGTTAGATAAGAAGACCCCGAGAGGCTGATGTGAATCTGCTCCCTCGGCTTCTTCCTGGAGGGATCTTAGGTTGCCTTGAGTTTTTTGGGGGGTTGTGGGTGGCGGGTTATGAATGAAATGAAAGCATTCAAATCAGGATATTTTTCCTCCTGGACTGTGGGTTAACCCCCATGTTGGAGCTAAGACAGGCCTGGATTTTGGAGGCTCACCTGGTCAGGATTTCACAGGACGGCTGCGAAATGAAGCTCTGGCAGCCAGCCCACCGGTACCCAAGAGGGGGCTGCAGGACCCAATTCTCCCCACGCATTTGCCCCACCAGGAAGCCGCCCCCCCCCGCCCCAAAGGGCCAGAGAGCTCCGACTTACTTGGCACCCTGTTAATGGCTCGTAAGGGCCTGAGAACCCGCACAGTCCGGATGGCTGAAAGGCTGACATTATGTCCATCCAGAGAATATTCCATCATGCTGGGAGAGAGAGAAAGAAACACGAGAGGTGAGGAAGAGGGCAGGGTTGGCCCCTCTGCTTGGAAAACACAGGCTGAGCCAGTCAAACCTTAACCAGGTCTCTTATGTCTGCAATATTTTTGGTCAACCTTTGGGAGTATAAAACACAGGTTAACTACACTGGACAGCAAGCGCATGCTTTCTTTCAGGAAAAAAAAACCCAACAAGTTAGGAGCATCAAAAGGAACTACAATCATCCCTCCCGTCCCTGTCCACAGGACATCCATTTGGGCCTTCAACATCATCAATCAAGCATGGAGTGTTTTTCATACCATTGATGATGTTACTTAATGGAGTAATGAAACGTCAAGCCAGGTCAGAGTACCTCAAGGACTACAGAGTCCTCCTCCTCCTCCTCCTCCTCTCCAGATACCCCACTCCCTCCTAGCACTGACGATGTTACCCAGCTGGGCCATGAAAGCTCTGTAAGAAGGCAACCCAGGTCGGAGACCCCGAGGGACCCCACCAGAAGCGCTTAGTCTACTGACCCAGCAATGACAATGAAGAAGTCGAGGCGGTTCCAGGTGTCTCCCAGATAACATTTGTGGCCAAAGATCCCCAGGGCAATCATCTTGATGACCATCTCCACAGCAAAGAAGGCGAAGATGAAGTGGTCAAATGCCTGGATTTAAAACAAGAATGGACACAGTAGAGCGAAGGAGGACCGTTTCTTCCATCCTGAAGGCTGACTTTGCGCTTTGCCTGAGCCTCGCCCTAAACCTCAGCCTTCGTTTTACCCCTGAGGGTCTTATACCTTGAAGGTACACCCATCCCGGGCACACCCGACTTGCAGACTTCTCGAGACTAGTAGCTGAAGACCAACCCGTAAGCTGCAAGAGGTCCAAGTCCACACGGACAAAGCGACACGTCTCTCTTACCTCCAAGATTGTGCACCTTTCTGTTTGGCACCTGATATCCTGACATGGCTGGAACATCCCAAGGGTGACGCAATTCAAGAGGATAACCAGCATGCTGACGTGCTCGAACCAGGTGGGAGACCAGAGTTAAGGAGAACCTGAGATGCTGCTTCTGGGAGACCCAACCTGCCTCCCAGGCCTTAGAAACCCCCGTGGCAATCGAGAGCTTGGAATTGGAAGAATTATTTAGAAAGCTGCGATGTCTCTTTTAATATCTACAGCCAACTTACGGAGATAAGTACAAAAACATCCATAAAAACATCTTGAAAAGTGCACTGGAGATAGAACTAAGACAGTGGCCTCCTTCCTTCCTTTTCCTGCCCAGACATGGAGGGGAGAAGAACAGACACACAATTTATATTGATGAATAATGTCTGCAGTCCAAGAACTGAGAAATGAAATAAAGGGGTAGAAAAGGATCACGGAGAGACACAGAAAAGGAGGACAGACTTTTATACAATTTAACGTATTTCCCCCCCTTTCTGGGTTGGCTTCAAAAGACACTCAGCAATAAAAGCACATGCAGGACCACGAAAGAAACCAAAATAACCAAAAGGGAAGCACGAAAATAGTAGTTAAAAAATAAACGCTAGAAAACAAAGGCCAGCAATCTAAGGCGTACTCAGAAACGACCTCTGGCCACAGCTCTCCTGCCACTTCTGAATCCGCTGTGTTTGCCGGCTGGGTATGATGGGAGTTGCAGTACCACCTATCCAGAGAGAACCAGGCTTAGGAAAACTACCTTCACCCCCGGCCTGTCACAAGGGTGAAGGTTGCCCACCTCCTTATCCCGGACAGAGGACGGGTGGGGAAATATTGCTTGCTTAACCCAAAAGTGCTTTTGCCACGAGACAATTGGACTTCCTTGGCTTTTTTTTCCCTTGAAGAGGTTTTGCTTCTCATCCAAGAAGCTTCTTCAGTTCTTCAGTACTGAAAAAGCTTCTTGGGTGAGAAGCAAAACCTCTTCAAGGGAAAAAACCCAAGGAAGTCCAATTCCCTTTGCGACAATCATAATTTGGACGAGCTGGAATCTCCAGAGACGTTGCTTGCTTGAGTTCTCAAAACACCCGCAGAGGTCAACAGGTTTCTTCCAGAAATGGTGCAGCTGCAAAAATATCAGCATTCAAGGCAAAGAGGGTTGAGTTGAGATACGTAAAAAAGATGCTGAGAATCTGGAGAGTCCAGAGAAGAGCAACAAAGATGATTACGGGGTTGGAGCTAAAATACATAAAGAAAGGTTGCTGGAAGTGGTTATGTCTAGTTTAATGAAAAGGAGGACTAGGGGAGACACGGCAGCAGCCTTCCAAGAACTCAGGGGTTGCCCCAAAGTAGCAGGGATCAAGCTGTTCTCCAAACACCCAAAGGCAGAACAAGAAGCAACGGATGGAGTCAATAATCAAGGAGAGAAGCAACCTAGAACTAAGGAGGAATTTCTTGACAGCGAGGACAGTTAATCAGTGGAACAACTTGCCACCAGAAGTTGCAGCTGCTCCAACACTGGAGGTTTTTAAGAAGAGATTTGTCCCTTCCAACTCCATTATTGTCTGTTGTCTAAGACAACCCGAGGTGGACGCAGTCTCTGAGCGGATAGAGATGCACCGGCAGGAAGGAAGGTGGAGGGGAGGTTTTCCAAAGGGACTTAAGGGGAGTGGGTGGGGTTGGAGGCAGGTGCCCCCACCTCAATTCACACCGGTTCCTTTGCAGGTGGCGGAAGGGGAAGGGTTTGCACTGGAAGGGGAAGCGCTTTTGTAAACACTCCACTTTCCCATTATTCAAATCACCCAACTACAAAAAAAAAAAAACCAAAAAAACCCGGGCTATTTGCTAAGTGCTGGAAACTGCAGGGAAGAAAATGAGGAAAAATGACTTAAAGCGGAATTCCCATCAGCAAGCGGCATTTAATTATGCAACAGTGCTGGTTAAGGAACCCCGCTTTTTTAAAAGGAGAAATTGGATGCATTAAAAGTCATTTTACTAGGGAAGGACACACACCACACACACACACACACACAAGCCCACAAAAATGAAACAAAAATAAAAACCGGCTCCCTGAGAGTGTTTTGATAAAAGCGGCAATGTTTTGAACACGGCTTCCAGGGAAAACGTTTTTTCAAGGGAAGAAATCTTGCGAAAACATAGCCTTTTGCCCTTTCAAAGCCGACTTTTCTGAGACGCTTCTTTGTCTTTCACTTAAATCCCAATCTTCTCCACATCAGGGGAGCCATAATAAGAATAAAAAGCACCAGCAAATCTGAGGCATGAAAAGAAGCAAGCAGGCTGAGCATAAAGAGAATTTATTTTTCAACTCTAAATCTGCTCAGGTAAAGAAATATGCTTTTAACTTGATGTCAGAATGAAAGCAACACCATGAAAGCCTCTGCGGTAGGTGTGTGTTTCTTCTGGAGGACACTGCATACATGAGGGACCGGCGGGGGGGGGCGGGGGGGCGGGGGGAGTCTCTTTTTGCCTATTTCTGTCACAAAAAGACTCCGCCATCCTCCCAAGAAGGAACCTGAAGATTTGGAGCAGATCCGCAGGTTCCCCCTGCTCCGGCCCAGATCAAGACACAGCCGCATCTACTCTTCAGTAGGAAGTCAGCATGTCCCAAAGGTGTTTTTTCAAGAGGCAACTGGGTTTTATTTTTCCCTTGAAGACTTTCGCTTTTCACTTGAGAAGCTTCTTCGGTTCTGACTGAATGGTGGAGCATTCCACTAGAACTGAAGAAGCCTCTTGGATGAGAAGCAAAACATCTTCAAGCAAAACCCAAGAAAGTCCAGTTGCCCCTGTAAAAAGGCCTTTGGGACAACCATCAGCTGGGTGACTGAGAATCTCCGTGGGCGTTGAGGAAGCTAGCAGCAGCAGGAAGAAGTGATTGCCTAAGAAATGTTTGCAGGCCACAAGAGCTTCCCACCTCCTCTTCTGCAGAGGGAGCCCCCCATTCTCTCACCAGAGGAAGCTTCTCCTGGTGGGGATCAATGGTGTCCCAAAGCTTCAAACTTCTTCTCATTTTGGGATGAGGCACCTGAACCCATTGAGAAAATGATGTGGAGTGAAGCTACACGCTTCACCTTCTTTTTGACTGAGAGGTGCTACAAAGCCAGGCCTGTCTTGCAAGAACTTGAGGAATCCCTGGCATTTGGTACCTCTCAGAAGGAGCCAAGAGCACATTATGGGATAGATGTGTTGACATAAATACGTCAAGAATTGATAAGGCTGTGCATGGTTGACTCCTTTGCACCTTGACTCACTTTCCAAATGAACGTGCAACAAATGTGCAGAAAATATTTCCAAACGTGCAAAATTTTTGCAATGTTTTGCAAAAAATAGACCCTTCTCTCCCAGTTGCAGAACTCAATCTTGAGAAAGGCGAAGGGGTTCTAGAGAGACGTTCACAGAACTGGGCAAAAATATATATTTTCCCACCAAGAGTAAATGTGGCTTACAAAGTGGGGCTCACAGCCTGCCCAGCTCTGTAATGGTTTGGCTGGGCTTGGTGCATTTTGCAAACCTGGTTACTTATGGCTTAGTCAATAAAACTTGATGAAACCAACCATAACTTAGCAGGAGGCATGAATCCAATCCCTTTTGGAAAATAGCTGCTATGAGTATCATTGTTTCCCAGCTAAAGTATTTATAATCTGGCGAGAGGAAATATTTTACATTGTAAACAAATGATAAATCTATATTCCTGCTTACTTACTTGTGATAGAAATAAAGAGAAAGTGAGTTGCGACTGGAGAGGCTGGGAAGGTGAGCTTTTTTCCTAACCAGAAAGGCAGATCTACCTGATTTATAATCCCATTATTTCTGCCTGCTAGAGGAAAAGTAAAAGGGAGGAAAAGTGCCAGCCCAGAAATCCTCCACTCTGCAAGTGTTTATATACTGGAAGCTGGTAGCAGATAATCCTGCGGGAGAATTTGTGTCACGTTTCCAACGGCATAAACAAGCCATCTTTTGTTCTCCCATAAACTCGGGGGGATTTACTGCTGTGCACACCCATGCGACACAGGGGCCTCTCTCACAGCGCCACTTATGGCTGGCATGCCACCAAGAGGTCGCTCTGGAGTAATTAATTGGAGAGGTGAGGGCAGAAGGGTGGCTGGCCGAGAATTATGCTTTACGTCTTGGCTTGGCTTGGCCCTGCGAGAACTGGAGAAGCAGAGAAGCCGCCTCTGGAGACGCCCGTTGCTTTGTGTGATCCCCGATGGGAGCCGGAGATGGGGAGGGGAAGGGGGGAGGGAGGGAGGGAAGGGGGGGCTCCTCAGGCAGCCAGGTTCCTCCTAACGTGTCGGGGCACATTGGAAATGGAGCCCCACTTTATGAACCTTCGAAATTCTTCTCGATTCTGGTCTTCCACCGCCCTTTGCTCAGCAGCTCCTGGGCCTTCAGGGCACCTGGCTGGGGACTCTGAAGCTGGCTGGGAGGAAGCCAAACTCTGACCTCCGCCCACCCCTGCGCCTGTCCCCAGCAGGAAAGCACGCGGGATGGTGGCGGAGCCCCTCTCTGTTTTGTTTGAGGCCTCTGTCGCTTGGTCTTTTTTCCCTTTCCTTTTATTGCTATTTCCTTTTTGTGAGCCAGTCGTCTGGAGAGTTGAGCAGCCTCTCCAAGTAATACTATGAAATAAATAATACATAAACACTCCTCTGCACCTCCTTTCTTAAACACCATCCTGATCAGGAGGGAGTGAAATCTAAAGCAGAAGGGAAGAAGCCGACCCAGTTGAAGGAAGGGGGGGAGGGAGGAAGAGAAAGAGAAGAAAAGAAGAGAAAGAAAAGGAAGGAAGGAAAGTTTCAGCATAATGAGGCGGAAAGTGAAGTGAACCTAGAGCATTGGCTCCCTCAGTGCTACAGAAGTTTCTCTCGTTGCAAAAGAAGGAAGACCTCTGGCTTCCAAAAAAGACGCGGAGATATTAGCCCTGAAGCGTTTGCGGTTTGCTCACCTGGGCAGGGACTTGGTTCAGCCTCTGCTTAACTGCATGACATGGGGGGTGGGGGGAGGGGGCAGATCTCCCCCCTCCGCTCCCCAAAGTGGGCTCCTCATTTACTGGACTTGCCAAAGTTGCTTAATGCAGCATGAAACCTGGCAACCTGCCACAAAGCGTTCAAACTGCAACTAGCTTTACATTCCAAGTTACAGTCCTCAGCAGCCTGATGGGGCTGAGTTAACTTTTTGTGCGGCTTTAATTCTGCAGTTACCTTGATGGGGCTTGCAAATATGGGAAAGATATGCTGCAATCTACCATTGCCTCTTTCTGGAAGTTTCCTCAGGTCTAGCCTGCAACCCTAGAGCTCTTTGGCACCCCCTACCCAGGCGTGACAAGTCCAGTAGAGGCCACCAAGGAAGACCATCCAATACCAGTTGCTTTCAAGGAGAGAAAGGGAAGACTTTGCAAGGCGTTTCAGGAGGCCACCGAGATCTGATCAGATCCTGGAACGCTCCTGCAGGAACATTGAAATCTCATGGGATTTAATGAGTTTCCTAAGTGTCTGAACCTTTTTTTAAAAAAAAAGCTGAGTTCAAGATACGTTTTTGGGGTTTAGGTGAACGCTTAGAAGTGAAAAAGAAAGATCTATGGTAAGAAAAGGAGGTGCTTTTATAGGGAAGGGAGCTTCCCCTTGCAGAGGCAGCATCCTTCCTCTCCTTCCCAGTCCATGGGGGAGATTTGGCTAACGGAACCCTTGGACATCAGGGTTGGTCTTCCAGCCCAGTTTTGTCTGACCGCTTGCGGGGTGGGTGGGGTTGCCCATTACTGGACCTGGCACAGCCCCCTATCAGGAGACCTGCTCCAGGCCTTCAGACTTCACTCAGGATTCTGTCTCTCCTCCTCTTCCCCTTCGGATTCTGTTCCGGGGTGGAGTCTCCGTTCCTCGGCACGAACGCAGAGCTTGGGAAGCATTCGAGAGCTGGCAGTTCATTCAAACAGGCCTGGGGTCTTTGGTCTGATTCAAGCAGGGAATCGTCCCTCTGCCAGATCCCACGGTTCAGGAGTCCCAAGCCAAGGGAAGGTGGTCCTTCTTAAGAGGACACCAACGTGTTCAAATGGGGGCTGATTCATCCAGAAACCGAGGGATCCCTACAGTCCAAGAGATTCAAGATGAACTTGTGCAAGGCTGGAAGCAGCCCTTCCCTTTTGGGAAACCACGGATGGGAACCAGTCGTGGAGAGAAGCAACCTGGAATTAAGGAGACACTTCCAAACAGTGGGGGCAATTAACCAGTGGAAGAGAAGTTGCCTCCAGAAATCATGGGCGCTCCATTATTGGAGGTTTTTAAGAAGAAGAGACCGGACAGCCACTGTAATGGTATAGGTTCTCCTGCAAGTGCAGTGGGCTGGACTAGAAGACCTCCAAGGTCCCTTTCAGCTCTATTCTGATTGACTGATAGCTTTTCAAAGGGACAGATATTTCCTCCTCCCCTGTCAGGCACAAGCAACCAGAGCTGCACGAGAGTAATCAAAGTGACTAACTTTATTGCTTATCGCCTATATTACAAGAATCTTCCCCTGGGAACAAGCAGGCGAGCCTTCATGGATTTTGGTGGGAGGTCATGCTTAGGCCTCTTGTGGCTGTGCAAGGACTCCCAGCTAGGCCCTTGCTTGACTCCTCCCTCCAGCCTGGCTGGCTGGCAGTGCCTTGACATCCCCTGCATTGCTTTCCCCCACCCGCAGCCCCTTCTTTGCTGCCCAAGGAACCCTCTTGTTGCTATTTGAGGCGAGAAACATGACTCAGCACCTGTCGGAAGGAAAGGATCAGATACCAGTGGAATGCAAGAAAGCTTGCAATTACCCCGACCGGTGCCATTTGTCACTGCCACGAAGTAGGTCAGAGTGTGCAATCTGGAATCTGCTCCTGTGTCCCACATGGTTGACCCTCCCTCTGTCTTTCTTTCCCTCTGTCCATGCGCTTGGCTGCTCTTTTACACAAGCCATTCCTTTCCTCTTAGACCCACAGAACTTACAGGAACTGCTCCAGCAAAGATGAAAACAAGCTCCGCGGGCGCTTGGGTGGGGGTGGTCAATGCCTGGCAGGATTCCAACATTGTTTTGATGTTTTGATAGGCAGCTGCCTTGGAATAAGGGGCCGCCTTTTCATGCCAAAATAGCACTCTGAGGGTGGTTCGAATCAAAGGGGTGCACCGCCACTTGTGCCAGTCAAAAGCTGGTGATCTGCCAACTTACATGATTTCCTAAAACCATGTCCAGACACACAACCCTTCAAGAGAAGAAACAAATCACCAGTCCATTTTCTAGTCCAACCCCCAACCCAAGCAGGAAGCCCTACCCCATTCCAGACAAAATTATTCTATTCTGTCCAGCCTCTTCTTCAAAGCCTCCAGTGTTGAAGCACCCACAACTTCTGGAGTCAAGCTATTCGACCTAATTGTTAATTAATTGTCCTAAATATCAGCAAGTTTCTCCTTAATTCCAGGTTGTTTCTCTCCTTGATTAGTCCCCATCCGTTGTTTCTTGTCTTGCTTTCTGGTGCTTTGGAAAATAAGTTGACACCCCCCCCTCCCTTCTTTGTGTAAATAAAAACCAACTGCCAGTGTTGGAACAGCTGAGATCCCTTCCGTTGCTTGCTTCATTCTGCCTCTCCCAATTTCCCCTGGATCGATGCCCTCCTCCCAGCCCTTCCCCTCAGGACATTTTAGATGAAGGGGCCTCAGATTTGGAGGGGAGATTTGGAATTAACACGCAGAGAGGAGGTTTCTGGTTTGATGGCCCAAAGCCGCCTTTCTGTGCCTTGGCAGCTTGAAGATGGGTGGACTTCAAGACTCCAAAGGGATGGCTGGGGAATTCTGGGAAGCCCATGCACCTTCAAGTTGGCATGGTTGAGAAAGACCGTCCTAAAGGAACAGCAGGTCTATTGACGTTGAACCCTACTCAATATAGGTATCCACATTCAGTCCGGAGGAGGAGGAGGAGGAGGAGGTACAAGTGAGTGGTAACTCGGTTTATCCTGATTCACGCCTGATCCCCTTTCTCAATCCATCCCTAATTGATTAACTTCCCCACCGCTGATCGTGTGTACACATTATGGGATGCAGATCAATAGAAATATCCAAATGTTTAAAGCTAAACTGTAACCGAACTAAAACAGTTGTTCCAGGCTAAATCACCAAGGGAAGGCCTGCCCCCTCCCCACCTCCTTTTAGACTGGGAAGGTGGAAGGACAATGGACAGAATTCCACATGCAGGCACCATTTTGGACGTCCGTATCCGTTCCTTTCTACGCCGTTCCATTCAGCCCTCCCTGCCCGGCCTTTTCCTTTTGAAAGAGAATCTCTCTCAGATCCTCGCAGAAGCAGAGGTTAAAAAAGCGGTTTCCTATTTTTGAACTGTCACCCACCCACATGCCTGCACTTTTTGGATCGCTAGACAGATGGGTGAGGGAGGAGGAGGAGGGGGCTGGAAGTCGATTGATTGGAGAGAAATATCGTGTGTGGATCAGCCAAGCAGGGGCACAAAGATCCACCCTAGGACGTAACCAGGAATATGCCTCCATGGAGGATGGGAAGAATGTGGGGAAGAGAAAGGACCTCAACCTTAAAGAAGAATTCAAAGGAGTTAAAAGAGAGGCCCGCACTCAGGGGTGAAGTAGCTTAAAAGATTCCCTCCAGCTTCTCTGTTTTCCATCCTTCAGCACATGCCTCCTTTTCAATTTCATCCCATCCTCTTTCAGGATAACAGTCCAGAGCCAAGGGAATATAGCCATCAAGAAGCAGGACAGAGGAAGTAAAAGGCAGCGGACAAATTTGAGATTGTGTTTTGTGGGCTGGATAAATTAACTGGCAAGAAGCGAGAGGAGAACATTTGGCTGTCCCTCATCTCCAGGCCCTTCTTCCAGCTGGTCAAAGGGCGACGGGGGAAGAATGGAAAACACAGCAGAATCTGGGGGATTTCAAGTTGGAAAACCAATGGTGCACCGCCACACTCTGAGCCACAGACATATGTACAGGGACAAGGCATATCCCGGTGGAAAAATAATGACAAATAGACAGTGAGATAAGAGGAAACGGAGATATAGAAATAATAAACGGTATATATGCTCTAAATCCCTATAAAGAATTCTGGGTCAAGTTTCTTTGAAGGTTGAAGCAGCAAGATAAATTATTCTGCCTGGCTACAGACAAGTCAGCCTTATTATTCCTCAGTCTTGGAAGATCCAAGCCTGATATCAAACGAAGATCTCCATTGCAAAGGTATCTTCATCAAGAGGTCTCCAGTGGCTGTGAAGACTTCAGCACCTTGGACAGCGTCCCAGAAGCAGGCTGGCCATTGGGTGGGAAAGCCACAATTTGACACTATCATTCCAACTGGATGACCCCAACAGGAATTGGCCATCATGCAGCCAGCCATTGGATTGGACACTGGTAAGTTCCCCTTCCCACAATGCATTGCAATAAGAGACCAACTCTGTGGGACAGGCCAGCCTCTCTTTGAATCTTCAGTCAAAGGGGGAGACTCAGTAATAGCTGGAGTGGTGGGACTGCAGGCCCTGATTCCAGCTTTACTGGCAACTTGTACACTGGGTTCCATTCTTAAATTTCAGTTAGCCTGAGGAGGAGATGTGCCTGGTGGATTGTCTCCCCTTGCTGGATCAAACCCTTGACTTCACACAACCTATGAGAAGGGCCATTGTATAAATTTCATAGCCATTGTTATCTTGTAACACAAATAAATACTTGGAATAGTCATTGCCAACCTTGGATCTTTGGATGGCCTGGACCTGTAGCTCCCATAATTCCCAACTAGCAGATGTTGGGGAATATAGACCAGCAATAAGACCAGAGTTGCCCAACTGTAGCTTTCTTGCATCCCATAATGCTGAAGGCTTAATAACATTTCAGAGAGAGTCAGTCAGTTTGGCAAGGGAAATTATAAAAAAGATTGGCTGGATTGTTTCTATCAGGTCTGGCTTGGCTTGGCCAATGACGCTCGCTCTACCTTCTTAGATTGCTATCACTGCTGAATGAAAAACATCCATCTCCTATTTACAAGTGACAAGGAAATTGCTTCAGCACACCTTCCTAAACATTGCATTTTATAACCTGCTTTAAATCATGTTCCCTCAGTTGGCTGAGGTCAAAACTTTAGGGCGCTGGTGACAAAAAAACACTTAACATTCATGGGAACATGATGGCGCTATTTTAGAATGTCAGTAAAAGTGGTTGTCTCGCCATCAAAGACCTTTGGAAGAAGGACAAGGTTATCATTCCTTTTTAAAACAGTTGTGAGGTTAGTTAGGTGATCGCATATTGCTGTAGTGTGTAAACCAGGATTTATGGCTTAATGTCCTCTGGAAGCAGAGACAGTCCCACCATATTCAGCAAAAGCTTGACCTGGCGATGTGTTTTCTCAGTCAATGAGAATAAATTCCTGTGTTTTCAGCCCAGAGGACAGTTCCTATTAAGAGGACCTGCTGCCACAGAGGACCCAGCCAAGGAGATAAGGTGGGTGTATCGCTCCCTCTTCACTAGTTGAACCCCATTGCAAGGAACATGCTAGAACAGCAGGGCACCTGGATCAAGGGAGGTGGCTGATCGGCCTGTTTTTCATTCCACAGAAGCATGCCAGGCTGACTTAGCAAAATTGCGCCAGCAAGATTAGGGATGTTCTTGGACTCTTGCTAGACCACCCTGGCATCCATTCATCATCTCCAGATGTCCTAGATGTTGTCCATGTCCCTCTCTAAATCTCCCCCCTCTCTTAAAAGCAGGAAGATTTCAGCCAAAGGGAGCCCATCCTGCTCCCAGATGGTTCTGTAACTGAACTGATTTCCCCATCAAGACGTTTCTCCTCAGGTCCTCCTGAATCTGACGGGCATTAATTTTTAACCCTGTCATCTGGGGTGGCAGGGAACCTGCAGAAAATGACAGCCCAGGATAGATTTGAAAGCTGCGATGGTGTCCCACTCCAAAATCCTTCTTTACCAATATAATTGACAGCTCTGGAGCAACCATTTCTGGAATTTGCTGCTATTAGAGTCACACAGGCTGCCAACCCAAAGTCTTTGGAGAACCCCAAAGGATTCCTTCACATGGGATGAGTATATCTCACCTTCAGGCTTATCTCTCATTAAGCTGGGTGGTGCCTCCTTTCTCTCTGCATGGAGTCGGAGTGAGGAATTTGAGTTCCTTGTTACAATATTAAGCACGGTCAACGTCAGCACCAATCTCCAGCCAGCTGGCTGCCTTTAGATTTCTTAGTGACTGTTGAGATAAGATCTACCAGAACGTGGTAGCCTTGGTGCATCCCAGCCTTTGGCTGTCCAGGAAAGGATGTTAATGCCCAGGAACCTTCTAAGGACTTCCAAATAGTCCAAAGCCAAGCAAACATGATTGGGGTCACCAAATGCTTAACAACGGTCCAACAAGAGAGAGCCGCTTTCTCTCATCTGAGCTCCTCCAGCGTGTTGGACCATGCCAGCCACTGCCTCTTGGATTTTATCTCCCTTTTAGGAACTCTGGATTTTAGGAACGCATCTGGAAGGCTGGGGAAAGCAAACTTGGTGGGCCACCGGAAAGCCTTCATCTCATGTGCCTAACGTTGCCTTTTTGGACCCCAAACTCAACATTCTTCAGTACCAGAAGAAGCGCCGATGATCTGCTTCTCCCAGCAGTCCAGCTGTGCGGGATGGTAAGCTGGTAGCCTCGCGGGCCTGTCAGCTGTGCTTTCAGGGAAGCAATTAAAATGATGGATTATCCAGGTATGGGGCTAACACACTGTACCAGGTGAATAAATTCCTCAGATTGCCTGCGGGGCGGACCCATTTGCTAATCCAGCAGAGAGAAGGCTGCATAACATCTCCCCTTCGCCGGGAAATTAGGGGACTCTGGGCCACCTAGATTTGGCCTTGTGGGATTGAGGGGTGGAAGAGGGAGGATCTCAAAGGGGGAAGGAGGGGCTGAGGATCTGGGAGGCAAAGCAGAGGTTTGAGCAGAGTTGGAGGGGACCTTCCTTCTCCAGGCCCAACACCCCGATTCATCGAGCAGAAGACCCTGTGGCATTTCAAACAAACGGCCGGCCAATCTCTTCTCAAAAGCCTCCAGTGAGGGTACACCCACAATCTCTGGAGGGAAGCTGTTCTAGCTGAGCCTTGAGAAAACCTTTGGGTCCCCCCACCCTGATTTTTTTAAAAAAGGGGGGGATATGGAACCGGTCAGTCATGGCGGGGGAAGGGTACCCGTAGGAACAGCAGTGCAGTTGCAACCTCATTCTTTGGCCTAGAAGGGCAGGGAGTCCAGGCCAGGGGGCTTTGGCCGGCAATTGTGCGCACAAAGGGGGTGATGGGAGGAGAGCCAGGAGTGTTGGGGATCCCCGCTGGGTCAACCCACCTGGGCGGAGGGTTATTATCTGTCTTCGTTCTGCTCCTCTCCCTCCAGCCCAGCCTTCTGGCTAAGTCAGGACTAAGCCACAGGTGAGGAGCCACGCAAAGCACCCGGCTCAGCTTGAAAATGCCCCCCCACACACACACACACCCCACACACAAGCAAGTCCCACGCAATGAAGTGGAACCGCTTCTTTTTCTGCCTCCGTCCACATAAACAACAGGCCCCCAATCGATACTTAAGCCAATTTCACAGGTCATAAAGCTCCCAATGAGACGGCGGCAGAGACCGTCCCGAGGGTGGAATGGCCCCCCCTCCCCCAAGAAGAGACCAATGGACCTGGAGACCAGGTGAGGTCTCAAGGGCTGGAATGGAAGGAAGGCCCAGGGAGCTGCGGGCGCTTCCGAATAAGACAAAAGGAGGACCGGAGGACACTACAAAAGGACGGGCAGCATGGATCTTGGAAAAGGCCCTCGTTTTGACCTTGCGCGTTTAGTCCTCAACTTACAACCACAGTTGAGCCCAACTTTTCTGTTGTTAAGTGAGATATTTGTTAAGTGAGTTTTGCCCTATTTTCTTGCCACAGCAGTTAAGTGAATCCCTGCAGCTGATAAATTAATAAACGGGTTGATAAGTGAATCTGGCTTCCCCATTTGGATCCTACAAAGGCCGTAACTGTGAAAAATGGCCGTAAGTCACTTTGTTCCAGTGCTGTGGTCACTTTTGAATGGTCACTAAATGAACTGTTGTAAGTTGAGGACTACTGTATTACTCAACACTGGAGGGACTCAATCTTGTGGTCTAGCCCCTTGGGTTGGCTGGGCAAACGATCCTCTCCTCCGAATTTCTAATGCAAACCGTCCCGACTTAGGCCATGCTTTTGGCTACAAAGAATGGCTAGGCGAGTCTTCCAAATCGGGGCTCTCCAACCGTGGCAACTTTGAGCCTCGGGAAGTTGAGGTCCTCCAGGCTAAAAGTTGCCAAGGTGGGAGATCCCTGTTCTAAATTAAGGGACTTTCAACCAGGCCAGTGAAATGCCGTCAGCAGGAATTTCTCTCTGCCCACGACTAGCTGATTGTCGGCTCTTTAGTGGCGTCGTCCATCACTTGAGCCTGTCTAGTGGAGCGTTCCCTCGAATTGTTCTAAATATTGTGCTTTTAATTAGCTGCCTTTTAATTGCGCACTGTATTTGTCAACAGGCAGCTCAATTAAAGATTGCAGCTCCTCCTAATTAACTTCTGGGATTCTACATGACAGCTCTCCAAAATAGGGAGGCCGGCTTGATCCATCTGAGCACCGGGGAAAGGTTGCGCTCAATTTGCAGGCCTTCTAGGGCGGCCCAAATGGATCGAGGCCCAAGCCTGGGCAAGTCACATCCTTTTGCCTTCTCACAGATTCAGTCTGCTTTGAACCTTCGGTTGTCTCCAGATTAATTGGCCACTCTTTCTTCGCAATGTTGCAGAAGATCCGTCTTCAAGAACTGCCCCACACAGGGACATCTGTGGGGAGCAGGCATAAAAGAAGTAAAGGAAAATTGTGCTGTAAATGTCATTATGGTCTGTACTCAGGAGGACAGAATCATTGAAATCAAGTGCAGATCCATCCTTGGAGGGTGCAGAAATTTAACTCACTTTGAAACAAAAAGGTGGATGCGTAATTGCATGATTGAAGTAAGAATCATTGGGAATTGACATATGAATTTCATCATGCATTTTAAAAATAAGTAAAAGATAAAAATCAGCAACAAGTTGGAAGTTCAAAGGTGCAGCTCTCCTCCGAGCCGAACCAACCGACTGTCTAAATGCTTTCAAAAACCCATTTTGGAAATGGACATCAGCATGGACGTCATTGGGGAAGTCTTCAAAATGTTCTCAGTCAGTTCTGGTTATATTATGGTGACATGATAGGGATGTTCCCATACTTGAGGGGCTGCCGCAAAGAAGAAGGCGTTGACTTGTTTTCCAAAGCACCGGAAGGCAAGAGAAGGAACAACGGATGGAAACTAACCAAGGAGAGAAGCAACCTAGAAATGTCCTGACAGCGAGAACAATTAACCTGTAAAATGGCTTGCCTTCAGAAGTTGCGGGTGCTCCATCCCTGGAGTTTTTAAGAAGAAACTGTTCAGCCACTTGAATGATACAGGGTCTAGACCAGGAGTCTCCAACCTTGGCCACTTTAAGACTTGTGGACTTCAATTCCCAGAATTCCCCAGCCAGCAGAGTTCCAAGGTCTCTTCCAACTCTATTGCCAGGCCCTTGGATGACCTGGGCAGAGAGCAGAAGGGGCTCCTTCCACAGATGACTCTCCACTGTCAACCAGTGGTCCTTAAACCCTGTTCCTGCCTCTCCAGACCCAGGGGACTGTCCTGCCTTTGGAGAGGACGGATCTTGCTCCCCTGCAGCCGTTAAAGCTGCCTGCTCTGCAATCGGGTAGCTGGTGTCGCAACTAGGCCACTGGCTTTGCTTAGACAGGAGCCAGGAAGGGGGAACAGAAGAGCTGTAATTTACCCCTTTCGAAGGCGGACCTTCCCCCGAAGAGCCTTTGTCTCGGAGCCCCAGGAGCTGCTGGGCTCCCAGCAGGAGAAAAATGCTAATTTGGCTTGGAATCAATAGGAGCTTTCAGAATTGAGGCTGGGAATTTGCCTAAAAGAGAAACAGAAGGAAAAGGAGGGCAGGCAAGCTTCCCAGCGCCCCCCCCCCCCGAAAAAAAAGGCTGGCCTAGCAGGTGCCAGCACCTGGGTGGGTGGATGAGAAGGGGGCATCGGCCAGGACTGCCCCTCCTGGGCTTTGATCAAATGCCAGGTCCTGCACTGCGGGGAACGGCAAGGGAGGGGAAGGAGAAATAGAGACTTGGTCAAGGAAAGCCAGAAGTTGTCCAGGATTAATCCAGGTTTGACAATGACCAGAAGGCTCAACTCAGCCACAAGAGGCAGGACATGCTGACCAGCAGAGAGATTTGTTGGGATTGTGTGTATGTGGGTGAGTGTAACTCTCCATTCCTTGCCCCCACTCCTTGTTTTCCACAGTCCTCCTCCTCCTCACGAGGAGAACATGACTTGGGATTAAAGTCCAGACAGCCCAAAGAATCCATTTCGTAAACAATCTGAGGACCCAGGAAGAATAGCAGACCGAGTGGCAGTGAGTGGATTAACAATGTTGGACTATTTTATCCATCCACTGATCGACTGATTTGGTATCCTGCAGTAATCCCAAAAGACTCTGGATGGTCAACAGCAGAATTAAAAGAGGCACAGGAAATAAGACTCAAAGCAAGAGCCAAAATCTGAAGCGGACCGTCCCGTCCGAGAAACTACAAACTCTCTCTGGAAAAGCTCCGTTTTAACCCATTTCTGGAAAGAACCTATTTATTTACCTAATTTCTATGGCTACCACAGGACGGTGTTGAACGATTGAACCCCAACAATGGGAACCACTGCCTGGGTGCCCCCAACAAGTGACCCCTTCCAGTGATAAAATCACCTCCACAATGGTGCTAGCTTCCTCTTGGGGGCCAAATTCCTTGGCTTAATAAGAAGGGGGATACTCTGAATTTTGGAGGGACCTGTCCAACCCCTTGAGACCATCACTAAAAAAACCCTGAAAACTGGAGCCACTTCACTCCTCAAAAGTGGGGCGCCCCAAACAGCTCCCCCTCAGATGGATGCCCTGGGCCAGGTGGATTCTGGGTGGGGAAGCGATTGCAAGCCTCAAGAAATCGGCCCTCCCCATACCAGGACTGGGATGATCCAGGTGCATCCCAGTGGCTGCAGGTTTCTCTGTTAAACTTGGTTTTTCTTAAGCAGCCAAGCCCTAAATCTTCTTTCCGGGAACAATATAGTTGCCCTCCATCCCTCCTTTTTAGCAGGAGTTCGGGGCTGTTGTGTCCACCACGTTGGCTGGCCAGAGAGATGGCGCATGTGCCCAGCAGGCCTAAAATGGGGTGGGGTGGCGGAGGGAGATGTTCTGCCTTTTCTGCTGATGGAATGACACCCACACAGCCTCTTGCCAACTACGTCACTGGATGGAGGAGGAGGAGGAGGAGGAGGAGGGTCAGGAGAAGAGGGAGAGAAACAGGGAGGAAACTGTGGGCGGGGAAGGAGAAAAGCAAGCACCTCTGAGGTCGAGAGGAGGGGGAATCGGACAGAAGGGTCTCCAGAGGCCCAGAAGGAAGGCCGGCTTTGGGGAGGAAAGAGCAGAATGAGATGGCTGGAACTTCGGTGGGGGTCCACAGGGGCTATCAATGCATTTGAGAAAGGGGGCTGTTCTTGTTGCCCTCTTCCTGGCCCCCTCTTCCTCTCCAGCCCCCCCCCCCCATGGACCATTCCCACAAGCACCAGTGTGGATTTGCTCAGAAGATGCTCAAGAACGGATGTCCTGCATTGCTGTTTCCATTTCCACCCTCGTTGTCCTGCTAAGGATGGGCTTCCTGTATTAGGAGTTAATTTCCTGGGGGTGTCCTGTGCTGCCCCAGCCCAGCAGGGACCTGGAGGCCAACATAAATAAATGGTGAAACTGCCATCGCCTCATGGTAACCATCCTGCCCCGTGAACCCTCCTGACCCCCCCATAACTTTCAGCATCCCCCCACTTTCGCCCCAGACAATCCGAAAGGCCACAACATCTGCGTGACAACAGCGTGCAGTGAACCGCTGGTGACACCGAAGGCCAACTTGGTTATCCCTCGGCGCTTCTGACCTGCAAACCCAACCCGGGCCTCTTGAGTTGGGTCACCATTGTGCCCGGCCAACCCGAAAAGCAGCCGCTTGTTGAAAACAGAAGTGGAACCGATTCGTGGGCCTGTTTCCCGCACCGCTGAAGGCTTTTATTATCCCTTTTCACAATGAGGCTTAATCGTCACTCGGACGCCCCTCTTGCTTTGGATCCAGTCCCCACCTAGAGGAAACGATCTGTCTCTCTGAATAGTTGTTGCACAAAAGAAATATTTCCCACTGACATCCACTGGGCGACTAGTTAACTCTTTTCCACCATTGGTCGGCAGAGCCTGGTTACCTAGTAACCAAAGTTCCCATCTGTGGCGATAAGGCACCGGAGGAGCAAACAACTGACAGCGTCTCTCAGAGAGCAAAATGCAGCAGATCCATTCTCTGGTTGCCTTTCCCCTCCCCCCCCCCCCTCCCCCCTCCCTCCCTCCCTCTCAGCAATCATGTGGGTCCAGATAAGGCAGAGTCAGAGTCCATTATTGCCTTAATGATGCACATTCTGGAGCCGGCTAAATGGAAGGAGGTGGCGAGGAAGAGGCCTCTCCGGTCTTGCATTCCACTAAGCGCTCTGCTTCATGCCAAGGTCTGGAGCTGGGAGATTGCAAGATGCAGAGACCTCAGGAGCCTGCAACGCAACTAGATTATGCATGCAAGGGCATGCTGTTTCAAGCAGACACCAAGCTCATGTTCAGCAAACATGGCTGTGAGTGTGAAAAGCACCCTAGCGGGGATGCATCGTAGAGTTTGGGGGGGGGTTTGACCCAAGGGAACCATTTCTGGATGCTACTGGAGTTTGTAGGCAATTAAGTGTCCTGTTCCACCTTGTTGAATACATTGAAAAACTACAGAGTCTAACTATCCGGTCAATGGACCTCTTACAGACGTAGCCGCAGATCCCTTTGAAGTATCATAGTTAGGGCCAAGACTCCATCTGGAATAAGCTGCCTAGTTTGGGTCATCACAGTTCAAGAAGGATGTGGAGGAGCTAGGAAGAGTGGGGAGAAAGAAGTCAAAGGAGATAAGGGGTCTGGAGGCTACGTCTGATGAAGAATGGAAGAAGGAACTGGCCTGAAACAAGAGAAAGATGATCTCCCAATACTAGAAAAGCTGCCATAGGAAAGAGAGGGTGGGTTTAGCGTCCATTGAAGCCAAGGGTAGGACAAGAACCAAACTTTAGGGCTCCAAATTCAAAATTAGGACTTTCCTGGCTCTTTCGGTGGAACACTTGGTCTGCCAGAGCTGTGGGGGCTCTATCCCTGAAGATTTCAAGCCAAAGTTGGACAGACCTTTCTCTGGGATGCCCTGGGCAAGGGGTGGGGTTAGAAGATCTCCGGGGTCCCTTTGAGTCTATGATGCACGGAGAGAGAAAAGCTTTACGGAGGAGCTGGGCTGAAGGAAACAAGCCCTTGTGGAAAATGGTGGTGATTGTGAGGTTTGGCACCCCTCCTCTCTTACTCTTCATACAATCTAACCTAATGAAAGTTGGTATATCCTAGGGCCTCAGTTTTGTGCCACTGAAATGGGGGGAGCCCCACTTTTCATTCCCAGGAATGAGAGACCAAAGAGGACCTCTAGAAGAGGACACTGGCCAGTTGCATCAGGTAGACTCAACAGATATTATTAAACGCAAAGCCTTCACATCCACGGAGCTCCTGAGTAAATCATGTGGCCATAAACTGCCTTGCCAATAAATTTACCACCACCTCAGCTCTAACAGCTGGGTGATAAAACACACCTGTCACTCAGAGATGTTACTTAGTTCGACTCTGAGAGTCCCATTAACAGATTGAAGGTCTGCATGGAGTAGTTACCCGTGAAATACGCTGCGAGAGGAGCCGTAATCAATCACTTTTGGATTAATTATCCAATGGATTCTCATCAGCTTTAATGCTCAGAAATACTGGTGCCAGCTCACTTTTCTGTATCTTCCTTTCCTCAATAATAAGCTGTGTTGTTATTATTATTAAGAATGGTCTTTGGGCGGGCAGTGATTTTTCCCCCAAAGCACAACAAAGCAGGCAGGGCTTCCTGAGGGTGAACCTTTGAGAGTCCAGAGTCCCCTGCAGGTGGAGGGGAGGAGAGAGGGGAGGGGGAGAGGGAGCAGGAAGGTCCTTGGGAAGGCTGGGAAGTCAAGATGGCAAAGGAGTTTTTTTTTCTCAAAAGGCGAGTGGGCTTCGTTTTGGTGCAAGCTCTGAAGAAGCTTCTTGGAATGAGAAGCAAAACATCTTCAAGGAAAAACAAAGTCCAGTTGCCTTTTTTTTGCCGGGGTGGGGGTGGGGGAAGCACCTTTGGGGCAAGCCTGAGCTGGAGGACTGAGAATCTCCAGGGACAAAAATGGCAGGTGCAAAGCATGTCAAACAGAACCATCGCCCAGGCAACCCTCCTGGCTACCAACACATTTCCAGGGGTCTTTCACTGTTACCGCCGCGCTCGATGCCCCTGCTCTGCAGCCCCCTTGTGCCCAAACCTCCCTCCACCTACTTCAATATTGCACTTGTGCAGGAAACGGGACGTGCAATCGGTTCAGCCGGGTGTTTGCAAAACTTTCAGCCCTGGGTAATCCACCCACCTCTGATCAAAGGAATGACAGCATATCCGCCAAAGAAAGGAGGCAAGAAGAAACTCCCAGGGCTCAAGAGCAAAAAAACGTCCAGTATAAAAACAGGGACCCTTCTTGTTCCCCGACTTATGACAAACTCCTGGCCTTTTGTAAGTCCCCGTTGTAAGTTTAGGACTATCCGAATTGCTAGACCCAGGAGCACTCTCGCTCTCTCTGTAGGTGTTTGTGTGTGTGTGTTGTAGCTGGAGAGGGGGCAAATGAGGGGGTGTTGGGGGGGATTTGCCCATTTGGGTCATGCTGACTAGTGGCGGGGTGAGGCAGAGCTGCTTTGACGCAACAGCCCCCGATATTGTCAGGCATAAACTGCCTTTGCTCTCCCTTCCAGCAACGGTTATAACCTCCCCGTCACTCCAAAGGATGGCTAGATTGCCCCTAATATTGCAATTATGGGCTAGAGTGGCATTTGCTTAGATCCATTGTGCCCTCTGTAGATGCACAATGCTGTCTTCTCTGCAAAAGGCCTCTTTCCCATTAGCTATTTTAGCCTCATTTCCCTTAATATCAAAATTACATATTGGGTAGCCTTCGTCCTGGCCGCCTCAGTGTCGTTGCGTCTTCGGTTCCACTGATACCCCACAGATACTCCGGCTTCTGTTCCATCCTTACTGATTCCCCCTCCTTGGCTTGCTTCAACCTCTTTGCCAGCCCTGCCTTGGTTCCCTCTTCTGCCCAGGCCTTGCCCGAAGAGATGGTGGAGAGAGAAGGCTGGGTCATCTCTACAAGAACTACAACGTGTAGTTATGGGCTGCTCCAAGTGGGCCTCAGGGACTGTCTGGTTCCTCCTTAAATGAGCCAATGTCGGGGAGGGGAATCGGAAAACAGCAGCTTGGATTACACACCCTTTCTTGGATTATCCGGAGTGTCTATGGGAGGGGGCCACGTGAGGAAGAAAATGGGCGCCCACTTTGGTGAGCTCAGCAGCTACAGAAATTTGATAAATAATCCTATATTTAATGAAAGAGTAGAGAGGATATTGAGATGAGGATTGCACACCGCTCCCAAGGTGAAGAATTCCCACAAGTCAACACACCCACCAGCTTAACACACTTGGCAGCCCTGGGGGCAACCTTGAGGAGCTGTCCCGGGTGCTGAAGGCCTGCGTTCTTGGGCAGGAAGTCAACTGCCTTGTCTTTGTTCATTGCTGCCTCTTCAAGACGAGGAAAACTTCATTTTAAAAAGGAAGCCTAATGCAGAAGCCGTCCAGTTTTGTTCTGAGGCAGACTGTCACGGGCATCTGCTGCTTATACAAAGCATCAGGCCTTGTGGACAGAGAGCAAATCTCAGATTGTTTGGGAACACAGTTTCCAATGCTATAAATAATATTTCCAGAACGTGGTGTCTCTGCAGTGCAGCTCCTGAAGTTGCTTCCCAATTTAAAAAAAAAAAGCCAAGCATTGTCTATTTGGGATGGGGAAGGGAGTCTGTACAATGGCCAGGGACATATTTTCCTATAGAGCAAAGCCACCGATGGGGCAAAGAGAATCCAGATGTTCCCCTTTCTTTTGGTGAGGCAAAAGAATCCTCAGAGGAACCAAAATGTCCAATCAGAAGTTTAAGAGCTTTTCGTTCTCCTTGCATGGCTCTTCCGGTTCAACCTACCCTGGGAGAAAACCCAGAACTTGGCATGACACGGATTTGACCCCGTGAAAATTCACCTCATCTCCAATCTGATTGCCCTTTAGCTCAGCCAGAAGAGACGGAACAGGCCATATCTCAGGAGGTTTCTCCTGACCCTGATGGACTATTCTGATGGATTTGGAGCAAGTGTCCCCAAAGAAGTGGAGATTTCAAGCGTCTCTTTCCGGCATTCCCTTCCAATGCACCTCAAAGGTGCTTTTTCAAGAGGCAACTGGAATTTCTTTGCTTTTCCTTGAAGACGTTTCGCTTCTCATCCAAGAAGCTTCTTCAGAACTGGATAAGAAGCTAAACGTCTTCAAGGAAAAGAAAAGAAAGTCCAGTTGCCCCTTGAAAAAGCACCTTTGGGACAAACATGACTTGGAGGGCTGAAAATCTCCACAGACATCCTTCTGTTTCTGGAGGGAAGTGACACCCAACTGGGACTGAAGGAAGGTCTCCGCTGCAGAGCGCACCCTGTGCCTCCCCGTGTCTGCCAAGGCCTTTCCAGCGAGATGTTGGAGTTCATGTATGAAAAGGAAGGAGGAGCTTGAATGTCTTTTCAAGGAACCCATTAATTTCCAAGCCTCTTGCCGTGTTTCAGTTGAATAAGGAAAGCAACACTCGGCCTAATTAAATGGCATTGGTGAAGTTTATGCACTGCTGTTTGGCCCAAGTCCAAGGAGCTGAAGATTTATTAAATCCAACAGGCTAATGTGCCCCAGATACTTTGTTCTGTCCTAAAGCAGTCCTAAAAACGGTTTAAATATGCTTCCAATTTAATTATAATTCATAGATGCTTTCTTGGAGAGAGACAGAAGGATGGACGATTTTCTTCATAACAAATCTTGGATTAAAAAAAAAATATCCATCAACCCAAATCTGAACACAGATCCCTGTTGAAGGAGCAAGAAGGAAGAAACTGTCCTGTTCTGAACTTGCTCTGCAGCTGTACAAGAAATTTCTGAAAAACGCTGGACACATCCAAGTCCCTTCCTTCGTATCAAGATGCTGTGCAAAATTATCACTCTTCTCTCGCCAGGCTGGATAGATTTGGAGACAAATATTAGCCATCTATTTAGAAAGCCAAAGAAGGCTTGTTCCTGAATACTCAATTTCACATTTCTTAAATTAAAACAAGTTTTTCTTCCCGAGGCACACGAAGAAGACTGAATAATTCTGGTAAGCAGTGAGCAGGTCGAATTCCATACCAAGCCCTTCTTCTCCCCTGCCTTGATGAAAAGGCAGGTTTTTTGCCCCAAAATGAGCCATTGGGAAGCACTGTCCACATGCCTGAGAACCCACTGGAGTGGTTTGTGGATGTGTAATCTAATAGACCTTGGAAAACAGTGTGTCTCCATCTTGTCATGTGCTGCACTTTAATCAAGTAATGCAGCGGAGATGGAATTATGATGGATTAGAAAGGAAGGTGGATGGAGGGCCCCGGGCACCGGGGAGAGGACGAGAAGGTTGTAAGCAGAGCTAAGTCAAATGCAAAACATGCTCTTTGCAAAATCAAGCAGGAGGCTATAAGTCCAGCCTTGGTTTTGTGATTGTTGTTGTTAATCATCGAACAATAAAACACTTTTAAAAATCCTTCAGGAAAGCTGTGTGCTAAAAGAGATGTTTCAATGGCCCATTGCTCCTCCTTGCTCTCTGTGAAATAATTTGTGGGATCCTATAATTTGATTTTGAAGGCAGCGGAAAGAGAAACAATGTCTTTTCCACCCTTAGATGGTTTTGTTTCAAGATTTTGGGGAAAGCATCTGTTTTCCCATGATTCCGAAGACAATCAACTCATCAACTTTACCTGTGCAGCAAGGATAATCTATGTACAGTGTCTCGTTCAGTTAGATGAAAGACAATATTTATATTCAATTTGTTTCCAGGAAGAAACTGATTTCATTGATGGTTTCTTGGAAGGAATGTGATTGTCTTCCAGTGGCCAATGGAAGGCCTCATCTCTCGTTGGACAATCCTCTCTCCATTATCCTGGGGTTTAATGGTAAGGGAAGAGGGAGGGAGAAACTTCTCATGAAGGTTTTGCAGATAGTGAAATGTGAGGCAAGGGAGCTCAAAGCAAGACCAAGAGAAACATTTTGAAGGCCACTTCAGCCCATGTTATTTTTATTTTTTATTTTTCTTATAGGTATCCGTGTATTTATAACTATGTTCATCCTTGTACCGTCCCTGTCCTATTGTTTCTTTATTTTTTTTCTTATATGTATCCTATATGTATCTTATATATATATTTCTTATATGTGTCCATGTATTCATAACTATGTTTTTACTTATACCTATTATCTTGTAAGCAGTTGACAAACCAAATAAAATAAAATAAAATAAAATAAATTATTACTTGGAAACCTCTCCTGGCAGGGAACTAACCTTTGCTTCCTGATGCCGTATCTAATTATCATCTGTAGGTGGGATCAGTAGCACGCCTGTAGCCTCTTTTGTGAAGCGAAGACCTTTCTGGCCTTGAATGCAGCATATTTGTATTTTGTTATACTATTTCCAATTAAATCTCATCCTGTCAGATTAGATAAAATCATTTGCAACATTCACACAAAGTCAGAGGGATCAAAGCATATTTTTGGCTTATATATGTTGGCATTACATCTGCATTCAACTCTCGGGCCATGTTTTTCCAGCTGTGACCTTGAATTCCAGCGCAAAGCTTCTGATCCTGGACATATGGACACAGGTGAGGGGAAGGTGGGCTGGGGGAGGGTCTATGGGGAGGGGAGAACCATCAGCTGATGTGAATTACAACCCGAGTGTGGTCCCGGGCTGATGAGATGGTAGGCTGGGAAGGGGAAAACACAAAAGCTGCGGGAGAGTCACTGCTCAGCAAGGGGAGAGAGAGGAGAGAGAAGGGCGTGTGAGGTAAGGAATAAAGGTATTGCAAGTTTGGTGTAAAAAATACAGAATAGCAGAGTTGAAAGGGACCTTGGAGGTCTTCTAGTCCAACCCCCTGCTTGGGCAGGAAACCTTATAGAATTTCAGAGACGTGGATGTTCCATCTCTTCTTAAAAACCTCCAGTGTTGGGACACTCACAGATTCTGGAGGGAAGTTATTCCACAGATTAATTGTTCTCGCTGTCCTTAGTTCTGAGTTGCTTCTCTCCTCAGTTAGCTTCCATCCGTTGCTTCTTGTCCTGCCCTCAGGTGCTTTGCAGAGCAGGTAGACCCGCCCTCCCTAAAAGAAGAGGTGATCTTTTCCAAGAAGGCAACCAACAATCTCTAAGTTGCTGCGTGCAGAACATAAACTATCAAGTGTCCGTCTCACTCTAGAAATGCTAAATAACGTAGGCTCCACTTAGCCTAATTTGCCTTGGCTGGCGTTTTAATAACTGTACTCGGTTAAATGAAAGGGCTCCTGATAGTGAAGACTCCGCGGCCTGTCCTGGCCCAGCTGTAAATCTTTGGGGGGGGGGGCAATGGGTGGACCTTTTTCCAAGTACATGTCGTTTTATTTTATTTTGTTTTGGTCTCCAGATAATAGAGCTCAACAACTCCCTCAAAGCAAGTCACAGTGAAAACAAACGACAACGTTGTCTCTTCTTCCAAAACATTGTGTTTTTTTGCTGCAACCATCAGCCTCAACCTTTTCCAAGGAAGTGCTGGGTACATGATGTTCCAAGTCTGTTGATTCAGATGGGGAAGATCGTGCAAATATCACAGTGCCGAAACGGGGAGACGGCGTTGGTGCCTGATCAAAATTTGCAGGGCTGGCTGGAAAAGAACGGCTGGTGGGTAGGTTTGGCCGTTACTACACAACTCTGAGCAGACGTCCATGGGATCGTCAGGCTGTGAAGAAATCTCACAAGGCACCAAGACCCAAATGGAGCTTATTCGATTTAGGCCCAGCGTCATCTGCCAAGGCTGCAAACCTTGGTTTAGCTATCCACCATCAGGACATTGTGGCTTATTTTGGAGCCTTGCTGAGGTGTCTTCTACAGTCAGAGGCCTCCTTTGTCCTGCAAAGACTTCTCTGCTTTGTTTATGGGAGTCGAGACTTTCTCCGTAAGAAATCTCTCTGCATGGAGCTTGAAAAGTGGTGAGAAAAAGAAGAAAAAGAGATTTCCTTTTTAACACTTCTGCCTCAGACATCGAAAATGACTTCATCATGTTTTCACTCTCTCTTTCTAATTCTCAGGCCTTCAAAAACTGTGAGCTGCTTGGTTTCACAAGAAAATCTCTCTCTGAAAATATATGGAAAAGCTGACAATGAATTCCATACCCCAATAAAACCACAGGGCTGGAAGGGATATGTTGGAGGGCTTCTAGCCCAACCCGCTCAGCTCATGGCAGGAGGAGGCCTGATACCACCCTGGACCATGGGCTGTCCCGTCTCCCCTTGAGAACGTCCGGTGATGGAGAACCCACAGCTTCTGAAGGCAACTCGTTCCACCCGTTCACTGACCTCCCTGAAGGGGATTTCTCCTTCGTTCCAGGTTCCTTCTCTCCTGGAGCATATTTCTCTGACCTTCTTCGCAGGAAAGGGAGGAAAAGACTTGCAACCTGGAGTTGTGGGAAGGACACCCGAGGAAGGTGGGGTGGAGACGGGTTTGGAGGAATGTGCAACGTGGCTCCAGAGCAGTTCTCCTTGCTTAATGTATAGCTGGAAAGTCACTTCTGCAGATGCTTGACAGGTCTAAAAATAAGTGGGGAGGGGGGCAACAGCCCACCCAGGGAAGAGGAGCCGCACCTTCTTGGTTGTCAGACCAAAATAGCCAAATATTCTGGGATGTACACGAAGCCCCCTCCCCCCGCTTCAAGTAGATCTAGGATCTCCTTCTCCTTTCTGTCTCTGACCAAAGTCCCAGGCCAAGCAGGCGACCCAAAGTGTCCCAAGTTGCAACCCGTCCGTCTCAAAACCAGAGTTTGAAAAGTTGCCCTTGTGGAGATTAAAACGTATCCGGCCACAGTTTTCATGGGGTCAGTCCAAGGTCGCTCCACGTGTGAACATGGTGACCTTGAGTTGGTCTTGTGAAGGCGTTTGCCCGAGTGGAGATTTTCTCGTCGCTTCCATTTAGGGCAACGCACTGGAGAATATTGCCAACCGTTCAAAACCACCCTCTGCAGCTTCTGGAGGTGTTGTGTCAGGCCACACAAGTGGCACCGTTGCCTTGGAGTTCACACGTAGACAATCTTGCATATGGAAGCTTGTTCTCCTCTCCAGCTCCGTCTGGATTATTGCAAGCTGCAATTCCCAGCCAGAGCTGGTGATGGTTGCTACTGGTATTTAAACGCTATTGGTAATTGCAGGGGGCGGGGGGAACTAAGAAGAGAAGGAAGGGAAACAGAAATGAAACACAACTATAGGGTGAGAATGGTTGTTGGCACAACATTCCGGCAATTGCTGAGGTAGGTGCAGAATTTCACTCTCTGATCGCTTCTGCTGTTGTTTGCAAAGGGCTCTCAGACCAAACGGTGGCAAGGAAGTAAATGGGCCCCCAACTGGGAGATGAAAAGGGCCCCCAGGCCCCCAGCCTTCTCTTTCACAGCAATTAGCAGCATGGATTTCAGTTGCTTGGATTAAATTGGGCTGCCAAAGGAGGTCGGGGGTTTGAATCCAGGAGAGGAAGGGAAGGAGGAAGGGGAAGAGCCCCCAGACGCTGGGCCAGCATTTTATAGTCTCAACTCCTATCACCCCCCCAAGCGAATGAGCCAAAGGGATGAAGGCCTGAGCACCACTCCGTGTGTTTCTCTCTTTCTCTCCCCGTTTTTTTCTCGCTCGGTGGCCTTGCTGTGTGAGATACTCGGCTATCCCCCACTCACAGCTGTTCCCCGAACAATGGAAAGAAACCCAGGCGAGAAGCCGGGTGGCTTGCAAGAACTTCGGTGTCTCGGGTGTCTCCAGAGAGCAGAGGAAACAGCTGAGAACAGCTGCCTCATGGCTGGACGCAACAGCCAAGGAGTTGGACATCAAGGCACCAGGAGAGGAGGAAAGCTGTGGTCGAGGGGGTGGGGGTGGGGGCAGTGGCTGTTGGGAAGCATGGCCCCAGTGCAAGTCTGCTTTGGATGGAAGCGGCGCAAAAGTGAAATATAACATTTCACGGGTGTCACTGAGAGAAAATAAAATTTAACTCCCTGGTATGTATGAACAGGTATGTATTTCCTACCAGCTATGATCCTCCACCCAGCAACTGGACCATCAGATAGACCATGCTGGCAGGTGGGTGGCGCTCATGGCTGACTGGCCGGCTGGGTTTCCCCTGCTAGGTTGAAAAAGTGGCCAGCTTTCTTGCAAAGGTAAAGGAGCCCCCCCCCCCCCCCCCCCCCCCCAGGTCTCCAGGGGAGCAGCTCAAGCCCTGGAGAAGCTCTCCGGTGTCGTTTTAGAGGCTCCAAGATGCCAGCTCAGCTCAGCCCTCCTCCAACTGCCCGTGCTGTTCTTCCGGAGTTCCTCAGGGAGCCCCATGGCTTTCCATCACCCTCGTTTTCTGGAACAATTGCAGCAATTCCACCCCATGGCGACCTTCCACCCGTGTTTACTCTTTCCAGTCAATCACTCAGCAGGCCCTACCAATTAATGGGCCACCCACGTGGCTGGGCGGCTTTCGGGCTCTTGGTGGCAGGCTGGGCACACGGAGCCTGAGACGTTCTCCGTCCTCTTTGGTTACAGCAGAGCTTTGGGGGTGTGCAAGACTTCCCCCAAGGGGACATTTAACCTGGGAGGAGCGGGGGGAGGAGGGGGGAGAAAGGCCAGAAAAGTTGCCTTCGCCATCCACCCAGCATCATTCCTAGAGAGTCCTGGGGCACAAGTCTTGCTCGCCCCCAAAGAGAGGCCCTGCTAGGCTTGGAGGAACCGGGCAATGGGTCTTTCAGGCCTCCTCATGTGCCCATGTGCCTTTTCTCTCCTCTTCGATGTGCACCCACGCGCTCTTTGTGCCTCCGAAGAGGCTGAAGGAAGCCCCACCCAGAACCGAAGCTCCCTCTCTCGGAGAGACCCCTAGAACGTGGCATCCATGCCTCATAAATGCCACCATGAGATTCCGCTTGACCACTGTCCTTGATTTCTGTTCTGGATTGACCCCCCGCCCCCCCTTTCTGGTGGAGCCCTTTCTTCTCCCGCCCTTTGATGAGGAATCAATCGCAAGCAAAGCCCCCAATCGCTCCGAGGAGCTGCTGCGCCTGATCTCGGCCCACGTGAAGATTGGGCCATTTTGGGAGGCTGTCATCCTATTCAGCGGTAAGATTTGGAGGGGCTTAGGAGACTACGGGGGTATCAAAGGTGGAATGAGGGGGCAGGCGGAAAGAAACAGGGCAACTGGGAGGGAGGCTGAGGTGGGATTCAGCTGGTTCTGACCAGTTCTGGAGAACCGGTAACAGAAATTTTGAGTAGTTTGGAGACCTGGCTGGAGATTGTACAGTCTCCTTCCCCTGTAGTGAACAAGGTTGAATCCCACCACTGGAGGGAGGGCATGTCCCAGGTGCAACTGCGGGATTGTGAATCCCCCAACAGACCCCACAATTCTCAGTGCATGTTTCTGTAAAGAGCTTGTTTCTCTCCGATGCATTGGGGGGGTTGCGAGATAAGCTGATTGGAGACCCCCCCAACTTGATCCACCAAGTTTTGCTGCACATCTGCAACCCCTTGGAAATGGGTTTGTGGCCTCGTCTCATGCCGGGCTTTGAAATCTAATTACTGCTACGACGACAGAAGGAAATTATTTATCTGCCTTTCCTTGGCCACGGCTGGTTAAGAGCGATTGGTCTCAGTTGTCCAGCGTTGCCCAGAGGCCTTGGGGAGGGGCTGAGAAAAATCTCCCCAGCCGGCCAGAGGAGGGCGAGCTGCAGAAGCCCCGCAAAAGGGATCGCTGGGATCTACTGGGGTCAAAATAGTCCCCACCCCCCCCCAGGGCAGAAAGGGGGATGGGGAGGCCCCTGGGCCCCTTTTAGGGGGGCTCCCTGGCAAGGAGATGGGAAGAGGTGTCCTTGCAAGCAGGACTTCGTCCCCTCTCAGCTGTTGTGAGGGAACCGGCTTTGATGTTTGTACAAGATAATTGCAGCCTCCGCCACCCAAGGAAGGCTGAAAGGCAGAGAAATTAATCGGAAGTGATTTCTTTAATATCCACTCGCTCAGATCTTCCTCCCTGAACCGAGACAGGAACGGAAAGAGGCTTGTATTGCAAATGTCGCGTTTGTTGGAAATTTGGCAGACTACTACGTGAAGGAAGTTTGTACACTAAAACTGCACATATTAGGAAAAGAACGAAAAAGAAAGGCCAAGACATCGTGTGGGATAATATCACTTGCGAGAGAAAAAAAAAAAGTCTGCCTGTTAGAGAAACGAATGCGGTGGGAGAAATGAACACAAAATGCACACACACACACACACACACATATATATATGTGCAGACTTCTCTCTTCCTCTCGAATTTGCAAACCGATGCAGATCAAAATGCTATTAGCTACCCTGACTTGCAAAGGCTTTTCCAAATTCCCAGCAAAAGTCTTTGCTGTTGGTCTTGACCCAAAGCGGTTTTAGCTGAGGAGGCCAAGCATGAAATCAGGGCCTGGACCCGTTTTCCACTCTGCCCGTTTCTCAGAGTGTGAAGGGGATCCTTGATCCGTGATACCCTCAAAGTCGACTCTTCCTCAAGGCGCCCAAACGCCCCGTGGCCAAGAACAACGTAAACCAGGGAGGAGGAGAATTTCAGTTCAAAGCCACCAGCTGAGAAGGATCTGGGGGAGGCCACCCCTCATCTCAGCCCCATCCCCAAACACACCCCAATCACCTTTCCTTCCTCGAAGGGATCCACCTTTTAGTTCCCTCCCCAAGGTATAAATCTGGAGGATTGCCTTCACACGTGCGCTTCGCTTGATACGAGCAAGCGTATCTATGTACATCCAGCAACACAGATGCCTGTTTCCAAGACAATGGAAGCGCTGGCTTAGAAATCGTGCCATATGGCTTTACATTTTGCAAAGACACAAGGAAGGGGGAATTCACGTGTGCCCACCCCGCACCCCCACACACACACCATTGTAACCCCCTGGAAAAACCTCACAAAAACTCTGTATTATTGGGGTGAATAAGGACGGCGGTGCATTAATTCTGCCCTGATATATTGATTTAATAAATCTCCCCCCCCCCGCCCCCCAGGTCGGCCCTGGATTTATCTGCTTGTTGCTATAGCTGCCAGCTGCCGGTTTATCTCTAAATGAGAAGAGGAAAAGAGGGCGGAGGTCTTTCTCTCTCTCTTTCTGGTCTGAGCCTCTCCTGGCACCCTCACAGGCTGCTCTGTGCCCAAGTAGGGGTGCCTGAGATTCCCCAAGCCCCCCCCCCAGAAACCGGGCCCCTTTGCTCAGCCGGGAGGGGGGGTTCTCCCCAGGAAGGATAAGCTACCTCTACAGATGTGAGGAGCAACCCCCAGCTTGGAAAAAAAAGGACAAAGCAAGTTAGCCTGATCTACTCTCCATCAGGGGGTCTCCAAACTTGGCAACTTTAAGACTTGTGGGCTTCAATTCCCAGAATTCCCCAGAGAGACCCCCCCACCCTAAATCCCAAATCCTTTAGATGGATTCTGGGAGTCTTAAAGTCTGCCCTGTTTGGAGAGCCCTTCCCTTGAGCCGCAAAGCCCCCCCTGATGTGGCTGCAAAGCCATTTTTCCTGGGTTTCCCCTGCAAGCGCAGAGACAGGGTGGGGGTCTGTTCACTCCACCTCCCCTGGTAAAGAGGAGAATGGAAGGTGGCAAACCAGCCAAGGACATTCTCCCATGGAAGAGGAGCACCCGTGGCTGATAGGGAGGGGTGGGGTCTGGGGGGCCACCCGTGAGGGTCAACTCCATTCTGCACCCACGAGAGAAGGGAATATCTGTTCCCAGGGGCTCCTACCTGCCGAAAAAACATGCAAAATGACCCCAACGAAAATGTTTATTTCTATCCCTTCCCTTTGTTGCTATGCAAAGCTCCCCCGTCTGGTCTGGTGACTTTCCTCAGAAATTAGCCCTGCAGCTTCCTAACACGTTTAATTGATTGATTTATGGTCACCATTCTTATCAATTAATAAACCTGGACTTCTGAAACGGGCTTTATTGATTTCCTTTCGAGGTCTGATTTTTACGGCAAAGCAGTAGCCTCGTCCATATATTAGGCCAATGCTGACACAACTTGGTCCCTCTGGGTTGTGCAAAACCAGCCATCTTGTGGTCTCACAAGGGGCAGGAAACGGGTAAGCCACGATGGCACCCCCATTCCTAGCAAACAGGAGATCTCAGCAGAAGGGAAACCTGGATGTGAATCTACATTTTGCGGTAGGACGTTCACCAGTGAGATACTCCTGAAAAGGTGTGAATCGAAAAGGTGAACCATAATCCGTTGCTCAGTCTTATTGCTTAAGACAGGGATGCCACCATGCCTTCTCCCTGGGAGCTGCTCATTGGCTGAAATAATTTGTGCCAAGTTGTTCCCACTCACAGAACGGCCGGATGGAGCTTCAACGCAACCCTTGTGGCCCCCTCTGGCTCACCCGGAGGACTCCACCGGTTCATGGAGTCTCTCGGGGCCTCGAAAGAGGAGCAGGACAAAAAAGGATCTCCCCTCTGGTCAGATTCCTAGTTCAGATGCTTCCTGGTGGAAATTATGGGTGCTGAACATTGTAGGAAGAAGACAAGGACAGCCCAAAACTCAGTAGCACCTTTTCTTACTCATTTTGTTCAAAGGTCAAAGCCCCGATGACCTCCAGCATCCTTCATCCGGGGCACAGGGGGGGGGGGGCTGGGCTTCAGGGCAGCTTTTTGCAAGCTCAGAAGGATCCCGAAATCCAACTGGAGAGGCTACCAAGGGAAGGCCAGATAATCGGGGTGGGACAGGTTGGGTGAGAGAAATTTCATTCTTGCCTTTGCAGAGAGAACTTCCTTGTTTTTTTTTTATCCCAAAAATATTTTAGTATCTGAGGCCTTGTTTTTGTTGCCTTAATCTTCATATCTTTCTTTGAAATGAATTTGAAATGTATTTTGGTCGACTAGGAGTTTGTGTCGGACAAGATTCTAAGGTTTTCCTCCTAGGTTTATGTCTCAACAAAGCCCAGAAGAGAAGATGGATTGAGTTGAGATTCCTCCGAGGCTGCCCCCGCTCTCTAATTCGTATATTTCTGGATCTCTTTTCTGCTTTTCTCTCCTCTGTATCCACCCCAGCTCCCCTTTTGTTGATTGCGGTGGGTTCATGTTGGATGCCGTGTGGCTGAATTACTGCACTGCTATAATTGCGTCGTAAAATTTATCCCTCATCAAATGCTATTTTACTGAGTATTAATTAAAGCCCTCCAGCAGACCAGACCAGAATCTTGGCACCAGCCTTGCAAGGCCTCCAATTCAGAGGAGAATTCTGCCCCCACACCCATCCCTGCCCTGCCCATCCAGTTCCTCCTCTCCTTGCTGAAGGAAGGGTCTCTCCGACCTCAGCTATTTCCCAAATTTTGCAGTGCAATTGGCAACTGGCAGGATATGTGTATGTGGAGAATCAAAGCTTGAAAAAACAAGACGCTCGTTTAAAAAGTGGACTTCAGCCGTGCCATTTTATCTGCATCCAACCTGTTTTCCTGGGACTTTTTTCTCTCTGTCGCCTTTGCCTACTTCATGTTGTCAGCTTCTTGCAGGCTGATGTGTATCTGGGTTCATAAAAAACCCTCTCCGAGTTGTGGGTGTAAACAACTCTGTCTACTTATATTGGTTGGCTGTGAGTTCCAATAAACGTTGAATGGAGAAGTCAGGGAGAGGGAAGCCCCTTGACAAAGGAAAAAACGGGGATGGCTGGAGATGGAGGTTCTTCCCCCACAGACCCCAAATCCAGAGAGGACCCTCCAAAACCTCCTCTTGGCCAGGGTTTTAGCTGCTCAGAAAAAGGATCGTGATGAATCATTTGACGGCAAACCCCTTTTGGAGGAGGGAAGGGGAAGTGGCCCAGGAGATTTCCAAACAAGGCAATGTTTGCTTTCAATGCACCCTGGAGTAGATGTTCTGCATGATCTATGGGGGGAGGGGGGGGGAGAAACCCATATTTCCAGGGGGGGTTGAGCTGCCTGGCTAGCAACTATCACAAGTTGTCGATGCCAAAGCAACGGGAAACATGTGTCCAGCCTCTCCCGTCTCCCCTCCGTTCCAACAGGCTGCCACATTCTCCCCAGGTTGATGAGACGTTTGAGGGATTCCATCTCATGGAACCTTTGGGCTGGAGGGTTTGGAGGATTCACGGGGACCTCTGCTCACCACCCTTCTTACGAGGAGGCCTATAAGGTGGACCGGGCAGATCCTGCCCAAACATTCGGTGGGGAGGTTGGGAAAAACCTCCATTTATGGCTGAAGAGGGGGGACCTGAACCAGGTGTCTTGGGAGGTTGTCAGTCATCCAGGTCAGGCAGGCAGCGCATGCCGAATGGGGAATTCTGGGAGCTGAAGTCCACAAGTCGAAAGTGGCCGAGGTTGGACACCCCAAGTCAGCTCATGGTTGTCCTAAAGGCGCTTTTCCAAAAGGCAACTGGACTTCCTTTGTCTTTCCTTGAAGATGTTTTGCTTCTCATCCAAGAAGCTTCTTGAGTTCATGAAGAAGAATCAAAGAAGCTTCTTGGATGAGAAGCAAGACATTTTCAAAAACAAAAACAAAACTGAGAAGCCCAGTTGCCTTTTGGGAAACAAGCACCTCTGGAATGATCTGAACCAGGGGTTGTCAGGACCCCCCCCCCAACTCACAATTTTCAGCATGAGCTGCTGGTTGAAGGCTTCAAATGCACCAATAACGGAGACTGTTTGGCTCCAAAGGTCTCCTTCCCCACGAAAGCTCCCCAGGGCTGCTGCAAATGACGGCATAAAGCCACCCCGGCTGATAGGCTGGACGGGTCACCTCGCCACGGCCAACTCCCCATGGGACAATTCAACAAATGCAAAAGTGAAATTAATGCCAACAGAACCATAGCCAATAATAATAATAAAAGAAAGAAAGAAAGTCAACCCGGACATACAAGAGATATGATACTTTGGACGACCATGCAGTCACCCATAATGAAAATCACCAAATGAAGCAATGAATGACCACAGTGTGAGTTGTCTTACACTCGGACAGGACAGCCGTGCCTAGCAAGTCCTACATGGGGTGCATTGCAGGCACAATGCAAGATTCTCAGAATGAGAGGGGGTTGGGGGGAGGGAGGGAGGGAGGGAGGGGGGAGGGAGACCTGCTTTTAATCTCCTGTCAATGGCTCCTGACATGTTTGTGGCATGGGGGGGCGTGGGGAGGTCTGAGGGAAAGGCGTCCCTCTGACATCCCACCGGCCTCTTTGATTTGTGAAGGAAAGCAGGAGAGCTGTTTCATTTCCATCTCATAAATTAAACGCCAGCTCAGAGCGTTTGTTTAAAGACAGGTACACACACACACACACACACACACGCAGACGGGCTCACAAAATATCAGCAGCAAAATCTCTGCTGACCACGGCAGCCCATCCTGGCTTAAGGAAAAGCTAGGATTCACCTAGGAATCTTGGCTGAAGGTTTTTGGGGTGGAGATTGGACGCGGGCGGAAGAGGTGACGCAGCTCACAGGCTGATAAGGACTGAGCCAGTTCTTACAAAGTCTAACCGTGGCCTCGGCTTAAAGTCAGGGATGAACCAGAAGGCACCCGACCCTCAACATATTCTGCCTCTTAACATTTCTGGACAGCAGTTCTGCCCCCCAAAACACGGGCACTAGTGACCAAGGAATTAAACCACCAAGGAATGCAAATTGGTGCACACATGCCAAAATGCATTCCAAAAAAAAAAACCAAAAACAACCCCAGCTTACCGAAACGTCTCTGCAAACTTGCATATTAGGAAAATTGCATCCTAAAAATCAATTCAGTTTTTGCTCTAAGATCTCTTTTAAGTAATTGGTGCAGGAACAGAAGAGAATTAGAACTGGGAAATTGCAAATCAGCAGTGAAATTATCCATCTCTACTAAGGGATTTCCTTTCATTAATTGATTGGATCGATCGATTTAAATTGAGCCATCAAAAAAGCCACGGCAAGTAGGCTGCGCTTAGAAAAAGATTATTTTTAATATCAGTACTTTTTGAAAAGCAGGATTGGCCCAATACTATCTTAGAAGAGCCCCTTCTTCACAACTTATACAACAAGGGGAAAACATTCTCACCCTGGCTTGAGACCAAAAAGAAAGGAAACGTTTTCTTCCTTTAAAACAGCCATGCGAACCATAAATACAACTTTTTGGTAAGTATTAAGTATAAAGGCATGCAGGTTTAATGTACTAATAACCCAAAAAGTCAAATGAGTTTTAATAGAGTGTTAATGAAGGAGATCTGAAAAGTGATTAAAAGGCCCTATAAGGCTGGCTAGAGAATTCTGGGAGTTGAAGTCCACCCATCCTAAAGTTGCCAGGGTTTTCTCTCTCTCTCTCTCTCTCTTACTTTCTCTTACTTTCTCTTTCTCTCGCCATCTCTCCATCCAGCTTCTATCTCAGTATTTCTCAACCTGGACAACTTTAAGGTGGATGGACTTCAACTCCCAGAATTCCCCAGCCAGCAATTCTAGGAGTTGAAGTCCACCCATATTCAAGTTGCCAAGGTTGAAAAATACTGCTTTATCCATCCATCATCTATCTATCTATCATCTGTCTGTCTGTCTTTCCGTCCGTCCATATCCATCCACATCCCTCCCTCCTTCCCTCTCTCTCTTCCATGAATCAGATCAAACTGAAAAACGGACAGGATCTTGGGTGATTGTCTCTCACACACACCTGTACCTGGCTTGAACTTGGTATCTGCAGACATTGTTTAGGGACGTTGTGAGAGCAACAGGGTGCAAAGGCTACATTCCACCTGCCCAGCCAGAGGAGCAATTACACCGTGCAATTAAGTCTGTCTATTTGCTACAACATCAATCAGCCTGAACATCCTCGGTATTTACATTTGTTCTTTGATAATGCAAGAGCGCTCGTAAAAAATACCTTCGGGCCAAGTTGCAACCTAAGAGAAGTTGGCAGGCTTTTACCAAGGCTGAGGTAAGTATTTATTTCATGAATGACTTGCAACATCATTTTAAACAAAAAGGATTGTGTACCGAGGCCCTCATTAAAACAAAACCTTCTGAAGAAAAGAAGTATCGGTAACTGGCCCCAAATAGCTCCTGGGTTTCTCAAACGATGACCCCAAACGGAAATGTGTCTTCTCCACACACACTTTTCCCTGCTGGTTTTTATCAACAAGGCATCTTTGATGAATATTCCCGCTCTAAAGCCATATAAAAATAGTTCTGTGCCTCAAGTCACCAAAGTCAGAAGGCTTTTCACTCAATGTTTGCCTTATATGTCCTTCTTTGGGGGAAGATCATCTCTACCAAGGTAATGGCTTAGCTTCCTTCTGAGATATTTTGAGGCCAAGCCTGTGGGGAAAACAAAGGCACCCTTCCTTCTTCTCAAAGAAGAGCATGGATGTCGGAGCCCACGCTGACCAGCAGGTACCTGCACACAAGAAAGCAGCATGGCTTAGCAGCCCTTCCCTGGTGGGGATCCCACGCGGAGTTTCTCACTCCTGAATTCGGCAAAGGTCTGTCTAATAATAGTGGGCCGAGGCCTCCTGTTTGCTGAACAGATGTTCCTCCACTCAGCCATGGCCACAGCCTTGCAGAGGGAAAATGATGGCTATCCAAAATAAGCACAGAATCCCCCAGGGACTGGTCGATTTTTACCTCTCCGATGTGAAGGCAACCTTGTGACGTTTATGTTGAGCGTGGGAGTTAGAGACGGGATGGAGACCTGAAGGGGCCTCGTGTCGTGCTCTGAATGGAAGGGCTTAGAAAACTGGCATCGGGGGCTGTTCAGGCTGGGATCCTGAACTTTGGTGCCAGGGTTGGTGGATTTGGCTGACAAGGGCTGCACGATGCGGACCGTTGGCCTGGGCATCAGATGTGGTTGAGATTGCAAGGGTGCACGGTGGTGCCTCTGGCCTGGGAGATACAGGGAGGCTGACAACTTGTGTCCACTCATCACTGGGATCAAAATGCAGAGGGACAGGAATAGGTGGCAGCCCTTTAACACCAAGAGTGTTTCGGGCCTTTACTTCTGTAAACACCCAGAGTCACCACGAGTGAGTTGGGCAGCCCTATAAATTTTCTAAACAAATAATTCAAGCCATCTCTTCCGTAGTCCAGTTAAGGAGTGAATCTGGGAAACCCATCAAACCAGTTCATTTTTCTGCAGCTCAGTGGGGAGAGCACATCCCAGAATGCTGGTTGCAGCCTCCGGAGCCCTTAACTCAGAGTGAAGGGGCATCGGTACGATTCTCTCCCCTTTGCCAAGATGGAATTAAGGCTGCACGGCTTGCTTAAGAGCACAGGGCAAGCCATCTGGAGTGGCATAGATGTGGTGCCAGAGGTTTATTATTTAAAACATTTATATTGCATTTATACAGCAGGGATACTTTCCTAACACAAAAAATTCTCGGGTGTTTGGGAGCTGCTGCCAGCCTCTCCTTCTCACAAGCCGTAATTTGGCGGAAGACAGAAGGGGAGGGAGGGCATCCTTTACATGCCAAAATGCCCGTTGCCTGTAACAATAGCACCCGTTGTCATTTTTATGCCCGCTTTAATGTACACGTCCTCCCAGGACACCGTAAGTATTTGCGTGGCTTGACTGATGCCATCCATCAGCCGGGAAGTGCAGCTCATCCTGCAGGTAGGCAGCCCGTCTCGCAAAGCAGAAAAAAGATGTATTTACACCATCGAGGAGACAATTGCACAATCCTTCAGGCCTGAAATATTACAGCCGGGCTGGAGATAATGCCGCCTTCTGCAAAACAAGTGGGTTTATTTGATTGGGCAGGGAGGGGAGGAGGGACGGGACGAGGTTTCTCTTCGGGCCCAGATTCGGGAGGGAGGGAGGGCAGGCAGCTCTGCTGAGGCTGGCAAACAGGGCAGTGCCTCCCTGTTCCCATCTTGTCTCAGATGATCTCAATCCTTCGGAATAGAGCTGGAAGGGACCTTGGAGGTCTTCTAGTCCAGCCCCCTGCCCATGCAGGAGACCCTACCCCATTCCAGGCGGGTGACTGTCCAGCCTCCTCTTAAAAGCCTCCAGGGATGGAGCCCCCACAACGTCTGTTGCCCTGCTTAGTATTCTTCCCTGTTTGGAAAGTTTCTCCTTAATTCCAGGTTGCTTCTCTCCTTGGTTAGTTTCCCTCTCTTGTTTCTTGTCCTGCCTTCTGGGAGATCGGTTGACCCCCCCCGCCCCCCCCCCGCTCTTCCTTGTGGTAGCCCCTCAAATACTGGAAGGCTGCCATCCTATCAGCCCTACTCCTCCTTTCCTCTGGACGAGTCGCACGCAAACCTTCTTCACCTGTTTTAGTCTCCAGGCGTTTAATCGTCCCAGCTGCTCTGCTCTGCCCTTTTTTCCATCTCAGTTTGTTGGCCCTCATCCTGCCCAGCCCCCCCCAAGACAGCCAGGGGGAATCCCCTCCCCCAGAATTCAGCAAAGCCAAAATGACTATGGGGAGGGGGCTCTCAGTGGGTCTCCTGGCTTCCCTCTGGGAATGCCAGCCAACCGGTCCTCCTTCATGGTCTGGAGCTGGGAAGAGCCCGGGGGAGATAATAGGGGGTGGGGGGGACGGGAAATCAGAATATTTGGAGTTTTGGAGTTTCCAGAATATTTGGAAATATTTGGAGTTTTTTTCTCCTGAGTTGTTCCGTTTTGCTTCTTGCTTGTTTCTCTACTCACCAGATACCATCCGCTCAACCAGGTCCCGGCCTGGGGTCTCTTGGGGCTGGGGAGCCAGGGGCCAGGGAGAAACCCCCCCCCAAGGAGAAGGAGGGAGGGGGTTCCCTGGGGAAGAAAGAGCCGAACGATCCGGCAGCTGACCTCCTGGTGGGTCGAGTGACTGGCCCTCCGGCCTAAAGCTCCATTTGCAAGGAGCCCGGAGAAGCGCCATCCTCCCTCAAGTTCAGGCAGATGGAGGCTGGATGTTGGTCATCCAGTAAGTGTTCCATCTTCTGATAGCACTGGTTGCTTAGCAACAGACTAGTTTTTTTTAAAAAAAAGGAAAAGGAAAGAAGGATCTAGGGAAAAAAAATCAGTGGGGAGACATCTTCCCCTAGTTGGCTCCAAGATCTCCACCTGGCTTGAACCACCCATTTCCATCAAGGACACCTGTCCTCCTGTCCTCCTGTCCCCCGTAGCCCAGCCCCCTCTCCGCTAAAGGAACCGGCCAAGGGCTGCTTGCATGGATTGGCTTCTCCTAATTGCAAGCAGGAAGCCCGGTGCCCAAACTGCCAGAGGGAAATTTGAAAAAATCCACCCTCATCATGCCCCGGGGTGACAGCAGCGATGATGACCATGATGATGTAGTTTGCTGCTCTTTGCCTGCCTGGTGCTTAGGGAAGATTAAAACTCGCCCCTAGATGAACAGAAATAATAACTGCAATATATGAATCTGAAATTGGAGAGGAGGAGGAGGAGGAGGAGGAGGAGGAGGAGGAGGAGGAGGAGGAGGAGGAGGAGGAGATGAGAGTCTGATGAGAGTTGAAGACTTGAATATCTGGAGGGCATCCATGTGCCACCACTTCACCATCTTCACGTCACTTGAGTGATGACACAGGTGGTGCTGAGAATGACACAGGATGATGGACTTGCTGGTGGTTTCCATCCCGGGAAAGCCAGCCAGAGTCCAGGGTTATGGCTGCAATTCCCAACGAAAACTTTAATTAGAACTCTTGGCTATTTACTATTTGCAACCCGGCTCTGAAACGGGATTGACTCTTCCTCCCCCTCCCCTTCAAGCAAATCGGTTAAACACTCTTCAGAAAGCAAATAAAACAGACGAATCCAAATTAAAAAGTTGTTCCGTAGGGAAGTTGGCACGCCAAGGCGGTCTGAGGAGGCAGCAACTCTGTCTGGGCTGCAAATCAGCCATCAGGCATGGCTGGGCCCTGCCTGCCCTGCTGTGGGAGAAGATGGAGAGTTTTAATAAGAGCGGCTCTTGAGGCGGTTCTCCTTCCTGAGGGCAGCAGCAGGCAGCTGAGCCAAGGGTCTTCTTCCTTGGGTGGAGTAGCCGGGGTGGCACCAAATCTTGGGGGGAGAATCGTGTTCCAAGGGGCTGGAGAAGCCAGAGAGAAGCCATTGAAGGGGAGTGGCCTGGAGGGCACCCACCTTCTCTGGCCTGGTGGGATGGGCAGACGTCCTCCAGGAGAGGCATT
Source organism: Pseudonaja textilis (assembly GCF_900518735.1). The sequence continues at coordinate 15,147,525 of NW_020769332.1, forward strand.
CCTTTTATCTAGAGCTGCCTTTCTTTGTACTTCTGGATAAGGCTCTCCAAACCTGCAGTCTCCCCGCAAGAGCCACGTCTGACAAGAACCGCCACCAAGGAAGTCAACCGCAAATCTGAGCTGCAACTCCCTTGTGTGATGAGCGTCCCCTTGTAGCGGCGTTGACAAGAGAGCCCCGCCTCAGAGCCCAACGCAGGACCTCAACAATAGCTAAAGATTTCAGGACTCTGCAGGCGGGCAGGCAATTAAACAAATCAATTGACTTTCATGGGCTTTCCAAGTAAATTGAGCTCAGGTACAAACTGCAACAGGGTTTGGCAACCTCACTGATTTCTCAGCTGAAAAGAAGCCAGATTATTTTTCGGCTGCTGCCAATCGTCGGTCGAAGGAAGAAAAACTGCCCTCCCTCAAATACTGGACTTCACTTTGGTGTCCAAATTGCGCCCCAATATGCGCAGGTCAAACATTTCAACTGGCAGAGGCCATTCAGTGCAGCTCTACAGGTTTCCAAGGGTATTTTTTCCCAGGAGAAAATTATATATAGGTGCAAGAAACAAGACGCTGGAGTTATCATACAGTTTTTGACCTGCCCTGTGACCCCTTTTCCCAGAGACTAAAAATAACCTTGGTATTTACAGTAGACTGATAAGTCTGCCTGGCTGAAGAAGAAGATTTAAAAGTGAAATTAGCTGGATTGCTTCCTAAGTTCATTGCTGCTTCTCTGCAGAGATGTCCATCTCCTCTAAAATATGGCTAGGCCTAAAAATGTGTGGGGTTGGGTTGGGGGTTGGGTTGAAGTCATTGGGAAGACCTCTCTTCTTCCTTCCACTCAGCTGAGCAAATTCTGGGGACTCTCAAGAAAGCCGGCGTGTCGAGGAGAAAACTTTGGTTGCAGCCAACTGGGAGATTTAGGACCACATAAATTCTTCTTTGAGACCCTTGATGCTGCATCTGACAGGGAATCCCCCCACCCTTGAAATCCAGGTCAATCTTCCCAGGTGTGGGGACAGGAAGTGTAGCATTGGAAGCCAAGCAGGTCTTCCAGCCTTGCCCCAAATGGTCACTTTCAATGGGGCAGGAGGGGAAGGCTGTTCAGCATGTGGGAAGAGACCTGAGCTCACTGGAGTTAATTAACTGGATTGCCATTATCCCCTATTTGAATGTAAATTAGATTGATGGCTGAGTAGCTCTTCTTTGTCTTGGCTCCCAAAGGTCAAGTCAAGCTCTCTTCCTGCCAACATTGTCCAGCACTGACGGCCAAGGAAGAAATAGCCCATACATTAACATAAAAGTGAAACGGGTGTTATTGGACTCCTCGGTGTTTGCAACAGAGGAGTTGGCAAGGAGGGGAGGATCCTTGGACCTGTGGCCCCAGGCCCCAGCTCCCAGTGTCTAGGTCCAGAAGCAAGAAGGAGAGAACCCCAAGGATAAATTTGCGTCCTTCTCCCTCCGATCCAGCTCAACTTTCCAGATTCAACAACCCCGATCAATTCAGAAAATCAATTTGAGGGTTAAATTGGATTGTCCGATCCAATCAGCTTGAGTTGGACTTCTGAGCCAGTTTGGAAAAGGCTGCTGTTGTGTATAGACAGGATTTTGGATTCATCCAATTTGATTGGGCAGTTCTAATTCAGCTTTAAAAGTATCTTGCCTATGAAGATCGGATTAATTATCTTTGCTTTGATCCAACGAGTTAAATAGACACAGCAACTGTTCCCACAACAGTACAGGAAATTTTCAAGTTGGTGGAGCACCTTGAACCTCACTGTCTCACTCTTTGTGTTCCTGGAAAAGTTGGACTCCATATCCCATTGTCTCTATTCAGACCTATCCCTGCTTCTTGTTCCACATTATGCAAAGGTCTGGCTCTCTGAAGAAACCTCTGATGATAGGATGGTGGGTGGGAAGGAAAGAAGACCACTAGCCAGACGGAGGGACAATGGGGGCAGCATTGAAAGGCTGGAAAGACCAGGTTGTGTACAGAACATCCCGAAGAAAATCCATCTACATGGTCACTAGGAGTCAAGGACTTGGCCTGTAATCCTCATCATATCCGGGAAAGCCAAATCTAGCTCTCAACGTGGGTGGACATGGAGGGAGGGAGAGATGGGTGGTAGGATATATATTAATATATATATATATGGATATATATTAATTTTTGTTAAGAATTTTGATTGTAATAGTAAAATCTCATGCAAAGAATGAAAGAAATGAAAGAAAAAGGAATAGAAAGCAGGAGTAAAAAGTGCAAGGAAAAGAGAAAGAAAGAGAAAACCGGGTATATAATAAAGAGAAAAGAAATGTATGAAGAAGTTTTCATCATAAAACTGTTCAAAATGAAACTAGCTATTTTTCAATCTATACAATTTTAAGTTCCCTCCAGGGGCCCTGGGCAGTTTTATGGGGAGTCATCACTCCCAACCCCCAGAAGGAGGCGAGGAGGACGATGGCTCGGCTGGCCGAGGATTTGGGTAACGGAACTCCAACATTTCTGGAGGCAATCAAGACAAGGAGGATGGCCCCAAGGTGACCGTTGGAACGGCAGGCTGCACTTTCTGTCTACAACTGTGCAAAATTGCCCTGGGACCACAACCTCTCCAAGCAGGAGGAGGAGGGATTACTCTGGGAGCCCTAAGCCCAGACCTGCCCCTCTCAGCCTGCACCCTTCTGGTCCCTCCATTTATTTTAAATCAGAGTCAGTCTCTCTCTCTCTCACACACACACACACCCCTTCACTCTACCAGCTCTGATTGAGACATTCTAGCAGAAACCCCCAGCCCCCCTGGAGACAAAAGCTCAGCAAGGAAGGAATTCTGAATAGATGTTGTTCAGTTGTTCAGCTGACCTTTAACACAATCAGGTCCCTCTGGATCAATAGGGCTCCAAACAGAGACAAACAGGCAAGAAATGAACCCATCAGTGTCACCGCTTTGGAAAAACCAGAAGGCCACTGATTATGACCGCTGAAAAAAAGTGTTGGCCTTGCATTTTTTTTTAAAAAAAATGGAGAAATAACAACCAGCGACAGCAACAGACGCCTTGATTTCCTTTGATTAAAATCCTGCAGAGCGCTAAGAAACCCAAACAATGGATGATTAACATGCAAAATGATACAGCTCCAATTTATATGACCCCAAGGACCGTGAGTGACAAATGTCAATTATGCTGGTTGCAGGGAGCATTTGCATGCATTGATTGGGTTTCCCGCTTGGGAGGGAGCTCCTTCTGCAGAAGAGAAGAGGAAGGGAAGACAAAGGCCCCGAGCAGGCTGCGGAGAAGCCAGAGAGGTGGGGCGCCTGCCTTGCCCAAGGTCAACTTTTCCTTCTCTCCCAGCACCATCCGATAAATTATGGGGGTCAAGAGAGGCCAAGAAACCAAACCCTGCAGATCAAAGGGCTGAACCTGATTGGATGAAACCCATGTACAACATGAAAAGGAAAGTGGTGCGTGAATAATGAATGAGAGCAAAACGAAAGGCGTGCCCCATTGGTCAGGAAGCTTGCCAATCAACCCAGTCCGGATTGCTCAATGTTTAGCCTCCAGTCCGATCCACTGATACTGGGAAATCCGCAGGTAGGGCACCCAGTCTCTCCTCCCATGCTGCACAACGTGAGATCTGGAGGTGTGTTCCCAAGGACATGACGTGGGAATCCATTCAGCACCAGAGCCTCACCGGTGGCATCCCCTTTCCAAAGCATACGCCCTTCCAATGACCACGTGGCCTAACCTATAAGGTTGCGTGATGGGGGCTGCACCTTGGAGACCATGCACGGTCTCCACATTTTCTCTAAACGTTTTTTCTTCTTTGGAGTACTAAGTAGAAGTGAATTCTAGAAAAACGTGGCTCCTACACAACATGACCTTCGTTACTGCTGACCAGGCCTCCTCCATTGCTTGGGACCAGGGTTTCAGAACAGCCATCTATTATTCCCACAAAAGAAGACGCCCTTGAGGCCAACAGGTCCACCTCCAGGAGAGGACTCCCTCCTAAAGTATCCTAAATCCTGCCTATCCATACATCTCCATACACACAGAGAGAGATTTCCAATCGACTATGATTTCCATCGACAGGTTTGGAGAAGGCTAATTTAGATCATCTGATTCACCAGGAAGCAGAATTACTTGACGACCCCACTGGGTTATGACGGCCTCATTTTTTTGGCCATGAAAAAACCAACCCAAAACTTTGCTCCTCTCAGATGAGACCAAAATGCCTGCTCAGGAATTCCTCTCTCCTTGCTCCGGCTGTCCATTTCTCCACCAGACTGTGGCTCCCTGTAGAACGTAGCTACAGAAAGAGGCTCCCCTGGAAGACCTTGGCGGTTCAGAAAAGGGGAAGCAGAGGCATACCTGGCTGGGCTTCAAAGGAGGTGACTGGGAAACCCCTGAGCTGGAAGTAGACCAGGAAATTGAAGGCCACTTCCCTATGGCGACCAAGAAGGTGGCAGAGTTGTGTTCTCAAAAATCACCTGTCAAGCCTCCGAGAAATCTGGAAATTCAGGCAGTTCAAGTGAGCATGAAGATTGATCGCAAGCTTAAGCTCTCTGCAAGAATCTGGCCAACTAACAGTCAAGGGAAAAGTGCGGGAGATAAGGGGGACATTCAAGATGGGCTGGACTCAGGGTTATTGTCTGACCCTTCCTCGCCTCAGGTTGGCCATCTCCTACATCCCCCAAAGTCAAAGGCCTTGGGGAGGGGGCTTTCTGTAGTGGCAGGGAAAGCATGCCGGATTGCTTCATTTGGAGAGGTTCAAATTCCCAGCCGTTGCTTGGTCTCTCAGGGGCTCAGCTGGGTGGCCCCCCCGTCCAGGGGGTGCCACCACAAGCGCTGAGGCTCGTGGGCCAAACCCAGCTGGGCCAAGGGTGCCCCGTCTGGCAGCAGAAGCTGGCTTGCCATCTGGCATCACGCTTGGTCCACACCTGGGTTGAGTGCCTGGGGTTTCCATGGCAACCTTTTTCCTAGGAAACCTGTTGGCAGAGAGTTACAGGCTTTTGAGAGCTCCATCAAGGTAAAAAGGAAACCCCATCGATTCATTAGCAACAGGTTCCCATAGTAACCAGGGGGAACTCATTTTAATAATTTAATTCTTCTCTCCCACTCCCCAAGTGTGCATTTTATTCCTTGCAGGGGAGGGAGCGTCCAACCTCTTACAAGAGGATCTGTTTGGGGGAGGAGGGAACATTGCAGTCTCATTTTTAGGTAAACCAGCTTCTGAAATGAGAGACGTCAAAACTTTGAAACGTCAGCTCACCTTTTCTGCGAATGGAAGACTTTGCAACTGCAACAAGGGGGTAGCGACCTATCACAGAACAACACAACTTGAAGAGATATGGATGCTCCCTTTTTAACCTGTTCCAGGTGTACAGGTAAATATACAGCACAGGGCTGGCTGGGGAATTGTGGGAGTTGAAGTCCATCGCTTTTAAAGTTGCTGAGATTGAGAAATGATAGATTGACAGAAAGTCAGACAGACAGATAAGTGTTTCTCAGTCTTGCCAACTTTAAGATGGGTGGACTCCAACTCCCAGAATTCCCCAGACAGGATGTGTTAATTGTTGTATGTGGGCTTATAGCAATAGCACTCAGTCTTATATACCGCTTCCAAGTGCTTGAGAGCCCCCTCTAAGTGGTTTACAGAGTCAGCACATTGCCCACCCCAACAACCTAAGTCCTCATTTTACTGACCTCGGAAGGATGGAAGGCTGAGTCAACTTGGAGCCACTCAGGATCGAACTGGCAACGGGCAAAATTAGCCTGCGATACTTCATTCCAACCACTACACTACCACGACTCCTATATGATCTAATTGCAGTGAGGAGATGGCAAATTGCGATGGATTTGCAAATTCAATAGGTCCTATTTTTCACCTTTTAAGCTGATCTAGCCAACGCTAATACTACTGTGTTGCTCTTTTACTGTGCTGGCCTCATGGTCCAAAACCAAACAGAAAGCTTGTGTAAAGTTTGGCTGGCCCAGGAAAGTTGGTTCCCAAGTATTTCTTAACGTAAAAATATTCATGAGGCAGAAGAGGTTTCAAGAGATAAACAGGTTAAGGGGATTCTTTTTCCTGTTTTTCAGTCCCAGGAAAGGAGAAGCTTGAACCTTCTAACGTGTAAAAAGCAAAGTGAAGAAAACTACCCAATCACAAAGATGAAGCATTGGTTCCATTTCACAGAAATCGGTCCCTTGGTCACTTGGTCTCCTGCAGAGATGTTACTGTTTCAAGGAGCTGGTTAGGAGAGAAAAACAGCCAAGGCCTGAAACAGAAACAGCACCTGGAGACTCACAATGGGCTAAAAAAAGCACCTCTGTCTGGATTGAGAGAACCTTTGGCTTCCTCCTGATGGGACTTCCGCCACCTATACTCCCACCTCTAAACTCCCTTATCGGTTTTCCCAGGAAAAGTTCTCCAGATCTTCTTTCATTTCACTTCTCAGCCTTTCTCCACATAGGTAGGACACTATGAGAGTCCCAGATGTCTACCAGCTGCACTGCTCATCTCCCCATGCAGTCCTTCCAGCCCCCTCCTCAATCCTCGCTGTAGACCTTCCCAACTTCGATAGTAACTTCCGCTGTCATCAGTCAACCAGATCCAAGCTACCTTAACAGCACCAGGTGGAGAAATAAGGGCTAGAGAGAAGAGAGGCAATTTGCAAACCATGCAGCACCCTTGCAACCGTTATATATGGAGCAGCTGAACCTGTGAACACCCACTCAACCTCTTTTGGCCAGGCATTGTTTCAGCAACCCAATCTTTGTTTGGGGAAAAAGAAAACTTGCATTCATGAAAATCTTCTCCCGTGCTCTCTCTCTTGACTCCACTAATCAAAATGACTTTGCACATCTAAGTTAACAAGCACATATGTCTCTCTTGGGCAAGCTGACACTTTGCATTCCACGATCCAGGGCATCCGGGCACAATTAGAAAATGTAGAACAACTCACTCTACCCTCCCTCGCGATGAAGCATACAAAATTGCCAATTTCATGGTTGAAGCTTCTCTTCGCTCTATCTGGCTTGTAAGTGGTGTGTCTCTCCCCAGCCTGCCACCAGCACGGATCCTGTCGACAACACCGTTGGCCAGGCCTTGTGGCTAAAATGTTGACCAAAGTTGAACGGGTAAACAAGAGGGAGATGCTAACCAAGGGTCACCTAGAACTAAGATAAAAAACTTATTTACTGTTGATGCACCTTTCTTTCTTGGACTTCATGGAGTTTGGAACCTGATATCCCGAAGGGAAAAAGCTGATAGGAGAAATTTAGGATGAGCACAAGACCCTGCAAGAATTGTGTGTGTCTCTGTGTATGTGTTTAGTGGAAATGCCCTCAAGAACCTCCCAAAACCTCTCAAGAATCTTCCCCTGTATGAAGTGGGAAGTCAAGAGAGTGAATAACCTGGATTTAGCGTTCTCTTTCCACCAAGGAAGCTTCTTCCTCCAGTCCAGCTCTTTCAGAGTTCTGTCGTTTTGTTCTGCCATTATCTTCTTTGCTTCCGGCAGTGCCCCATCCTTATCACAAAATTGTTTTTCAGATGCCAAACCGACGCTGGCACGAAGGAAGAAGGTTTAAGAAGACTAAACAAGACCTCATGGTACCAAGGCCTCTTCAGAGGTTGAGACAAAAGGATTTAATTGGTGGGAGGAACTTCTCCTGCTGATAAAAACAAGGCCGTTTATTGGACTCGTTCTTAAACTGAGACGTACACTGTTGAACAGTTATGATACACACTTCGTTTAGTCCGCAAGCTTGGAAGACTTTCAGAGAGTGTCTCCAGATCTCCTGGTGTTTTGATAAGAGACAGTTAAATGAATTCCAGCATAAACAGAGGCCACATTTTGTGTGCACAACAGTTCTAACTGGAGCATTAAATGTAGCCTCCTCCATCTATCCATCCCACCATGCTCAGCGTCCGCCAACAGGCCTTGCCAGTGGGCCTTTCCTCTCCTTGCCTTGTCCAGGAAGGTTTCAGCTAAGCTCAGCCGAGGGTAATTTATGGCTCCCGGCATTGTAAACGATGTGAGGCTTCCGCTTGATCAAGATCTGAGCTCCATCAGACTCAAGCCAGACTAAGCAACGGTGGGATTCCCCTCCCCTTAAGGGTTGGGGGAACTGCAGCCGAGAACCTCTCCGCTATCGACCAGATGCTTAAAGGCTCCTTTCTGGAGATTTACTGAACATCTCATTTGCTGAAAACTGCTCAGGATCTGAGTGAGATCTTGCCAAGGCTGAGCAAAGGACTTCTTTTCTCCCCCAAAGTGTTCACGTGCCTGGCCCCTGACCTGGCCATGGACAGGTGGCATGGACAACTGGCCAGCCCAGCGGGGCCCAAAGGCTTTTTTTAGCAAGCTATAAACATGCGGCCACCCGCTTCACCTCTTGGCCCCTCTACACCACCCCTGAGGCACCTGCTGAGAAGATCCGCCCACAGGACAGATGGGGCTCCTTCTTGGCTTGCAAATGCTGGGGGTGTCAGGCATCTGGCCTGCCTGTCCTCCAGGCTGATCAACCTTTGGGGGTGGGGGTGAGGCGGGGTGGAGGAGCCTCTCAAGAGTCTTCCAGCTGGACCAGTTTAAGACTTGTGGACTTCAACTCCCAGAATCCCTGAGCTAACATGACTGGAGGAGGAATTCTGGGAACTGAAGTCCACAAGTCTTAAAGCTGTCAAATGTGGAGATCCTTGCTTTAACCCAATCTCTATCCTTCCAGTAGAGGAAAGGGGACCACAGGCACCTCAGCTGGTGACCGTGAAGGTCTTCTGAAAAGGCCACCTGCAGAACCCGAGGAGCCAGGAATCCCAGCCCTTGGGGGGCTTCCAGACTCCATGTCAGCCTCTGGGGTGGTGGGAGACCCTGGAGTCCAATCAGCCCTCCAGGTCTTGAAGTGGTTTGCCTCAGGACTTTCTGGGGAGAACGAGCAGAAGATCAGGGCTGCATTCCTAGGCCTTTGCGCAGCTGCTGTGATCCACGAGGGTAGCCAGCAACATCCCAGGGAGTCTCCAGCCATTTTCCCTGGAGCTGCCTCAGGTCTGCACTCAACCACCAGTTGAAGGAGCCAAGGGTGGCTTTGCTTCCCACCGTTGGCAGCCTTGGCCAAGAAGGCCGTTGTCAGCCATCAAGTACTGACCCAGCCTAGGCAGTCCAGCCTGAGAGCCTCTACCTTAGAAGCACTGTGGTGCCTCATAACGGAAACCACTGCAAACAGGCCCTCCCCCTCCTCCTCCCTTTCACAAAAAGCCCCCCCCCACCCCCCCCCCCCAGCATCCAAGAGAGGCCTTCCCTTGTTGCGATGCTTCTTGCTCCTCATTCTCTTCCTCCTCTGGACAATGTTCAGGAAATGCTACCCAGAACGGCTTTTAAAGCTCATGGTTTATTTATTTGCTGTTTCATACGCTGACCTGCCTTTCCTTCCCGGTTGTGGGCCAGCCACTCGGCGGATGCTTCTTCCCCTTTGATCCTCCTGCCCTGCTCGCTCGGGGTGGGCGGAGGGAGGGTGCAGGGAGAGGTCTGTGTTCATCCATGTGCCACCAGCAGCTCTGGGCAAGCAAACATGAGCCGGATTCTCACACCTTGCGCTGCTCACCACAAGGCAGCTGCCCCTCCAGTGCCCGGTGGGTGCCTTGGCTTTGGGGAGGAATGCAGGCTCTGACTTGGGGGCAGAAACCCCCTGACGAAAGCAGGTCCTGCCAAGCGCTCTGGGCATTGCCATAACCTGTTGGCTCTTCACTTAAGCGCAGGTGACAGGCCACTCAGGCCCAGAGCTCTGATTCAGGCGTCTCTTAAAATAAATTAACAGAGCATCGTTTCCTCAGACTAAGGAGAACCGCCCTTTGCTCAAGAGTAAATCCCAGGTCCTCCACAAGGGTTACTTGGGAGTAGGCAGGTCCAGGGTTGCACTCAGAAGAGAAAACGAAGGCCAGCTCAGGGAATCAGACGTTCCACAGCCAGGGGGTCTGGCATGCTGGGAGCCATGTGTTTGGCCACGTCCCTGGACAGTCCTAATTATGTCAAAAAGCTGAGAATGCACAGAAAACCTGTAGCGATTCATGTCCCCGAACATATAGGTGTATATATCTTCCCCCTGTCCCAGATCATAAATATTTAAAGTTGGTGATTCATGAAGGAAGCAGGGAGACAAGAATTTCTGCCTGACAAATATATCACAAATTAATTGCCAGCTAAAGGAGAAAATTCTTTTGCTTGGGGGGGGGGGAAGGGGGGAGAAGGGGCGGTGTGACTGGCTGGAGAGGCTGCTGGGCCTAGGGGTGCAACTTGGGTTGAGCTGAGAGGGGCCCTTGAACCAAATTCATCCCAAGACTTGATTCAACACAAGTCAACGTTCCTGGCCAACAGCTGATCGAGTTCAAACCAGCCCACAACTGCCTCGATTCAGTGATTCGGATGGAAAGTTCTCTGCCAAGGAGAGTCTTGGTTCTTCTGGATTTCAACGTCTGTTTCGGTGACGTTAGTCTAGCCGCTACTCTGGCCTTGAGTGAGCCCTCCGATTGACAGGCCCCCTATGGCCTCTCTGGAGCTGGTCTCCAGGTGGTGGGGTGGTGGTCTCAATGGATGGGGGGCAGGAGGAGATCCGGGCGCAGTCTGGGGCTTCTACTGACCCTCCAGAAGTTTCAGGCAAGGAAGGAGTTCACAGACCAAGGCACAAGTTGCCCTTATTATTATGCTTTGTTGAACAAGCCACAACCTTCTGTTGTACATACAGCTCTCCTAACCAGCCGCTTACACGCCACAATGGCTGAGTCCACAAATGGCACCAACCCAAGCGCCCCTCGCATTTTGGCCTTGTGTCGCTCGGCTGCTCCTCAGCACAGAGAGACCCCTGAGGCAAAGTGGGGCAGGACGTCGGTGATCGAAACGGAGCCATGCTGAAGACCGAGTCCTCGTGGCTACTCCTCTCTACTCTTTACTCATCTTTGCCGGCTTAGAGCAGGGCTTGGCAACTTTAAGACTGATGGGCTTCAACCCCCAGAATTCCCCAGCCAGCCAGCACAGGATTCTGGGGATTGAAGTCCACCAGTTTTCAAGTTGCCCTGGTTTGGAGCACTGTACAGCCCCCTCCAGACAAGGAGCCATCACTCCCTGCCTCAGCCCATAGCCTACAGAAAGGAGTACCCTAAGCATGTACAAAGTGCCTCCGTCTTCGGGAGGATCAGCCACCTGTTCACGTACCCCTCCCGAAACCTTCCACTCAACCTTTCTATCCTGGCTACCAGCTCTGCCTGGAGGTGGCCTTTACCAATCCTACAAAAGGTGTTTTCCAAATATGCCGCCATGGATCGAGTTTGCGCAACCCTTGAGCCGCGACAGCCCCACATTACAAGCCCAATGCTCAGGCCTGGCCTGCGTAACCCTTTCCCTCTCTAGCCCGCCTGCCTGCTGGCTCCTACAACCCATGGGAGAGGCGGTGCGCCGTTTGGGGCCAGGAGAAATGGCCAGAAGCCGGCTGCCCACCGACACACTGGATGCAGGAAGGGTTTGCCAAGCCCCTGGCCAGGGCGAAGAGATTAAATGCACCGTAGGCATGCACCCTCTTTGGATACATCTGGCATTCGGTGTGTCCCCCCCCCCCCCCCCCCCCCCCCCCTCCTCCCCGTTGTTAAGGCGAACAGACTTCTGGCACAAAACAGCCCATTACTACCAATTAGACTTTCTGGATCAGGAGTAGGCGATACTCTAATGCGCAGACAGGAGACGGTTTCTGCAAATCTGCCACGTCCTTCTTGTCGGCAGGCATGCGGTGCCCTCCCCACCCCGGCCCCACCCCTCCCGACTCCTGGAGACAGGTGCTCTGGGATGCTCTGCTGGCTCTGGTTTCAGACCCCCCCCCCCACCCCAGCTTGTCTCGTCATCCATCTTCCTGTCATGCTGCCTTTTTAAAGAGCCCCAGAAATGCTTTGGTGGCATTCCTGGGGGGGTCCCTCCTCCTCCCCCCACTCCCGCCCTCAGCCCTGAGCCAGCAGTTCTGCTCCAGACCTGGGCCTGTGTCTGGAGAGAGGCAGTTTGGATGCGGCCATTTGGGAAGAGGAGGAGGAGGAGGAGGAGGAGGAGGATTGGGAGGGGGGTCAACTGAGTCAACCACAGCTCTATTTTGCCCCAGTTAGCCCCCCAGGGGGTCTCTCTGATTTCTGGGCTCTCCGTGGGCCCAGTCCAATGGGCCATGTTGTCGGACTGCAGCCCCCGCCAAGCCCAGCCAGAAGGCAGCTGTTGTGGGAACCCGGGTCGGGAATTTGGGCCGTTGAGCAGGAGCTCTGCTTTCAAAGGCTGGCTGCACCCTCAACGTGGCTTGGCAGCCGGCTTGCAGCTCTCAGGCCGGTGCCCGAGGGCAGGCAGGGGGGGTGGGGGTGGGTGGGGCGCGACCGTGGCTCCCTTGAAGAGCAAAAGCAACTGGTGGGTGCCTCAGTCGGGGTGGGGGTCAAAGGCAGCCACACCAGACCAATCCCTGTGTGAGGGAAGGCAAATGGACAGCTTGCCCCAAAGCAGGAGAGGAAGGAGGAAATGTCTCCCCGGGTCCTGCAAAAAACCTTTTCTCCCACTTGGCTACTTTAAGGTGGGTGGACGTCAACTCCCAGGATTCCTCAGCCAGCAAAGCTGACTCTCTGCTTGGAACCTGGAGCCCCTGCCCCCATTTCCCAGCCCCCCCCCCCCCCCCCCAAGATGCAAAATCCTACTGCGTGAGAAAGTTGCCGTGACCGTTGAGTGCCCAACGGGGCCTGCCGGGTGTCAACCCACAAGTTGGTGCAGTTGAAGCTCCATAAACCCTCGTGGGCCTCCAGCTGACCCTCTGGACCTTGGCTGACATCTTGGACCTGCTGCCCCCGCCCCCCGGAAGCAAGAGAGAGAGAGAGACCGTCCCTCTGAGGCTGGGCAAGGCTCCCCCCCCTGCAAACTCCCAGCCAAGCACGGGCACAAGAGAGTCCATGAAGGCGGGTGCCAAAAAATGGCTTTCAGGAATGTGGGTTGCTAAAACTCTCCTCCGCAGTGGCAAGGAAGCGCCGCTTAACTAAGGCAAGATCAATACGTGTGAATAAACGACGGGCAGCCGGAACCTGGCAGGACATCAGGCCAAGGCTTCAGCAGGTAGCAAGCAGGCGCTGGGCGTTCCCGGAGGCCAGGAGGCCTCGGGGTCAAGTGGGTCTCCTGGCTCATCGCTCAGGCCTGGAAAGCCAGCCGGGGGAGGGGGAGGGAGGGGGGGAGGGAGGGCGCCTGACAAGAAGCCGAGGGCTCAACCAGGTTCAAGCAACGCAGGATTCAACCAGCGAGGCTGGAGAGGCCTTGTTAGCCCGTCCTGCACTTGGCTTGGCTGGCTTGGACGGAGCCGACGGAGCCCTCCACCCACCTACGAGCACAACTGAGCCCAAAACGTCTCTCCCTAGGTGAAGTTTTGCCGCATTTTGCCACCTTTCTTGCCACCGTTGTAAAGTAAACGGTTGCAGCTATTAAGTTGGTAGCCTGGTTGTTAAGTGAATCTGGCTTCCTCATGGACCTTGCTGGTCAGAAGGTCGAGATCACCGGACACTGCGACCGTCATAAAGATTAAGCAGTCGAATTTTGGCCACGTGATCATGGAGACGGTCGTAAGCGTGAAAAACGGTCCTAAGTGCCTTTTCTCAGTACTGTTGTAACTGTGAACGGTCGCTCAATGAACTCTCGTGAGTCGAGGTCTGCCTGCAGTGTGGGCTCAGCCGATCAGAGATCATGGCTTTACACGTTTCCCATTCAGGTTTATTTAGCACGTCCTCCCTAACAAGCCATGATCAAGCGAGCGAGAGGGACCGACAGACCTTTCAGACTTTGGCTCCCTGCGAAGTCAGCCTCCCCCGTGGCCCCCTTCTCGCTCCCCCTCCTCTGATCTCGGATTCAGACAGGCTGCCAACCGAGGCCTCTCTCTCTCTGGCTTCCATGAGAGATCTTTTCAGGAAGCCCCCCCCAACTGCCCCCCCCCACACCAGCACTGAGAAAGCGGCTGGGGATCCGTGGCGCTGTTTCCTCACAAAGCTACTACAACTCCCAGCATCCCCCAGGAAACGCCAACCAGCGTATTCCTGAAATCGAGACGGCAGCCTTGGGCTGGATCCTTAGAAAAGTCTTGATTCTGGTCACCGAATCAGACATCATCGTTCATTCCCTATACAAGCCACAATGGCTGGTTACACACATTACACACATCACACGTCACACAAACCATTGTATGGCTTGGCATTAAGTTTGATCTGGGAGCCATCCAGTTGATCCCCCAAAACCTAGAAACCTTAAACGGGATTAAAAGGATCCCTTGCCGGGAGCGTGGGAATCTCTACCTAAGCATGTGCGTGTCTGTGCGTCACGTGATTCCTTGTAGGTCGAGCCTTTCTACTTTCCTCCCCCCGGGACTGGGTTACAAATGTGCAGCCACAGCATTGGAAACGAAAGACCACATCACCCCCGAAGAGAAACCGTCATCCAACACTCTAGAGATACAACGTGCTCTTTCCCACATTGACTGTGAAGTATTTAGGTTGTATAATTATCACCGAAAGTAGGTAAATTCTCACCGCTTGCGTTCCTCCGTTTTCCAGGTCAATGCTACCAAGGCCTTCCTTGCAACTAGACAACCAGAGAAAAGTCACCCTGCACACAACCGCTTGCCAGCCGGGTAGACCATGAAATAACACTGGAGAAGACAAGGCTCAACTTTCGGTCCAGGTTCTCTGACTCCAAGGTGGCCTCGCCCGGTGCCCTCTTTGCCCCCCCTCTCTCCATGGACAATCACAGCAAAACAACCCCCCCCCTCGCCCGTCCTTTTCACGGATTCATACAAACAGCCCGACTTAATCCTGGAGGGACCGCATGATCCAAACTCTCCCCAGGCCTAGTCCGGCTGAAGACCGACCAACACGCTTGGCCTCTTTCAAGATGACCAACATCCAAACCAGAGGATGGCAAGGAAGGTTCCATCCAGCCCACAAACCGCAGGGCCACTTGGACCAGCCAGAAGGAGAAAGGATATGGGTTACAGACCAGTTTGAGGCACCAGCTCCGTGGCCGCGTGGTCTGGCCGAAGAAGAAGAAGACGGTGGGGGCCAGGGCAGGGTAGGGGGCCTGGCAGTCTCCCTCGTGGGCTGGATCCTGGGTGGACGAACCTGCCGAGGCCAAACTGTCCTGGACGGACTTGCAAGCGCTGAAGGAATCTTCATCTTCCTCCTCCCCCGATGGGGGGGCCTGGCTGGGGGCTTGGCCAGACGCTATGGGGACCCGCACTTCATCCCTGGACGGTGGCTGGAAGGAAGGTCTCCTCTCGCCATCAGTCATGATAGCAGCTGCTGGCTCCTGAGGGGGACAAGAGAGAGAGGGAGTCAGGGGCAGAGAACCTGGAGGAAGGGATGAAGCCCCAACACCACGGTTGACCCCCAGATCCCTTAACCACGTGATGACTTTGCACAAGAGAGGATGCAAAGGAGGGAGGGAGGGAGGAGACCCTGCAAAGAAGTAGGAAAGGAAAGAAGGGACGGAGGGACATAATCGTGTCTTGCTTTCATTCAGTTCTTTCCCTCCACTTTCCACCGGCCTGCAGTGTCTTCCTTAGCTTGATGCTTCGCGTCACATCCCCCTTGGCAGCGAGGGAGACTCGCACCCAGCCCCTAGCCCCAGGAGTTGCGGTGTTGGAAAACTTTGCAGGTGAATTTATAACGGAAGGTGAGGAAAGAAAAGCCCCCACCCCCACCCCTACCCTGGCAGGGGCTGGGGTGGGGGAAAATGTGCCTCTGCATGGAGGAAGGCCCCCAGTTGCCCCTAAGGAGACCCCAGGCCCATCCTGAATGCAGAGGGGATTTCTCTGAAGCCTCATTTAGGGGCCATAGCTGGGAAGACCCCCCCCCCCCCCCGGCCTCCTATCCTAAGTGAAGGGACAAATTCCGAGGGGTAAATCGGTGGAATTGCCACTATAAAAGTCTCTTGAGTTGATGACGACAGCCAATTCTTTTTCTTTCTTTCTTTTTTTTGGAGGGTTGAATCCTTCAATCTCTGTTTATTTGTCAAATGAGACCTGTTGGACTCTAGGCAGTTTATGGGATTTATCATATAAAACGCAGAACAGAATCAATATTTAAAAATCCAATAATACCGTCTTTAATCTGATTCAGGGACTGGCTACAAAGGACAATAGGATTGTCTTCTTACAAGAATGTTCTTTTGATTCCAGCCCCTAATCCTCCAGCTCCCACCCCCATCTTTGGGAGGGGAGCCAAGCTGGGGGGCTTTGGGCGGCCTAAAGAAATGGACCCCAGGTATTCCCAGGGAAGTGGGGTCAGCACTGGGCTGGCCCCAACAGGAGGGAGGGGCAGAGAACAGGGGCAAATGGGAAAGGGGGCTCACGAAAGAGAAAGTGAGCTTTGAGTTGGATGGTTCCCCCTCCCCCCTCGCTTAAAAACCGCTCTGGCATGAAAATGCCCCCCCCCCTCGCGCGACCCTCTCCTCTCTCCCGGCCTTAACCTCCCACCGCGACTGCCTGCCCCCCCCCCCCCCCCCGAGGGGGGGGGGGGGGGGGGCGGAAGGGCTCGCGGGCGGTCAGAACAAGTTACTCAAAGGCGGGAAAGTGGGAAGGGGCGCGAGGGAGAAGACCCCTCCCCCCTTCTCCGAGGGGATGCTAGTGCAGCCACCCGCCTCGGGAAGCCGGTGGCGGTTTTCCCCGCTGGAGAGGAAGGCTGGAGAGAGCGGGAGCCGCGCCAGGGCCAGAGGGCGAAGACGGATCTGCCCCCTCCCCAAGTCCAGAGGACAACTCCGGTAGCGAGGGCGGGGGGGCTGCGAAAGGGGCGCGGGCGGTGGGCGGACGAGCGGCACAAAGGCCGAGGCGAGGCTGGGCAGAAGAGGAGGAGAAGCCAGCGAGCGAGCGAGCGAGCGAGGAGGTGGACTGGGGAGCCGCGGGCGAAAGTAGCTCGGGCATCGGAGCGCCGCGCCGGGCATTGTTCTCCGCACCCCGCCCGCTCAGCCCCGCCGGAGCGGAGGGTCCCCCGCGCCAGCCCCTTCCCTCCCCAGGCGGCGCCCCTTCCCTGGCATTGTCTGGAAAGGGAAGGAGGTTCGGGGAAGGGGGGTGCCGGGGAGAAGCACCCGGGAAGCGGAGAAGGGAGGGGGAAGCGCCCGCGGGAGCCCCCGTTCCCCTAAGGGAGTGGGAGAGGAGGAGCGAGGAGTGGGAAGGGGCGCGGGAAGTCCCGAAGCGCAGAGCGGCTCCGTCCTGCCGGCCGCTGTCCGGCTTCGTTCGGGGAGGTGAGCGGCCGGTGCGAGGTTGCCCGGGAACGGCCACCGCCTCGGACCGGGGCGCGCTGCAGCCTTCGGCCACTTCCCTCGCTCTGGAAGCGTCGCGGGGAGCCTCGGGCGGGGCGCGGTGGGGCCAGGGAAGAAGGGCGGCTGCTTTCCCTCCGACCTGAGGTGGCAAGGCGGCGCCGGGCTTACCTTAGATCCGCGGAGCTCGGGCTTCCCACGCGCATAGCCGTGCCTTGGCGTTCACAGGAGAGCAAGCAGCAAAATCGACTTTCAAGGACTGCGAAGGAGAGCGCAGGATCGCTCCCTCCCGCGCCTCCCCCCTGGGCATAGGAGGTCTCCGGCTCTGCCAATCCCGCGAACCGTTCGGGGGGGAAGGGGTGGCCTGGGAGAGGCTCCGGCGCCCAGCCCCCTACCCTTCTCCCTCCCCCCCCGCCAAAAAAAGAAAGCCTCAGATGGACCCCACCTCTCTTTCCTTCGGCCACCCCCGGACGGTCTCCCCAAAAGGAGGAAGCGCAAGAGAAGGATTCTTTTTCAAAATTGGACCCGGACTCCCTCCTTGCACCACGAATCGGGGGGAGGGGTCGCCCAACCCTTCCACCAAATCCGTTGCAGGAAAAGGGGGGTGGGGGCGTATGGATATATACGAGCCAGGGAAAGAGAGCGGAGCTGGAGAGAGCGCTTCGCTTTTGCGCACAGAGGAAACTTCAGACTTCACCGAGGGAGGGAAGGAAGAGAAAGGGGAGGAGAGAGCGAGAAAGGGGTGGGGAGCCTGGATTGCTGCTGCCGCCGCCGCCGCCGCCACCGCCGCCGCCGGAATCCTGGCCACGAGAGAGAGAGAAGAAAAGGGCCCACCCAGCTGGGCAGCGGATGGCTGGCAAGACGGACTGAGGCTGGTGCGCTCTGGAAAGCGCGCCATGCGTAAAAGTACCCCGGGCGCACCGCCTGGATGAACTCCGAGGTGGCGGGCGGCCAGGGCGCGCCGTCCCTGCCCCCGGCTTGGATTGGCGAGGCGAGGCGGCTGGGTGTGTATGGGCACGCGCGCGCGCCGAACTCCGGGCTTCTAAAGGGGGTGAAATGCCGGGGTGGGTGGGGTGGGGCGCGCGGGTCTTTCAAAGGAACGGGCTCCTGGCGTTCCTCTGCCTGACCTGGGCAGCTGCAGACCTTCCTCCCGCCCCCGTCTTTTCCCTCCCTCCCTCCCTCCCTCTCGTTCCTTTGTTCTCTTTCTCCCTCTCTTCCTCCCGTTCGCTCGCGAAGCGGCGCTGCCCAAGGAGGCGCGCCGTGAAGGTCGCTCTGCCGCCCGTTTGGAAGTTCCGCGCCGCGGCGGGGAAGGAAGCGGTCGGACCCTCCCAAGCGCGGGGAAGGGAAGGGCCCCGCCGCACCTGGGGGCAGTTCTTGAAAGGCCGGGGAAGAGGCGAGGGAGGGGCGGCTGCCTCGCTCGGGGTGGCAGAGGGGCCCTTCCGCACACGCCCTCCCAGCTCCGCTCCCGTGGAAACCGCGCGGAGGGCGGCGAGAGAGGAAAGGCGAGGCGCGGGAGGGGGCGCCGGATGCCGGAATGCCGCCCCCGTTCCCAAGAGAAAGAGGGTCCTTCAGGAGTCCGGCGGGGCGGCGCGTTCCCCACCTTTCCAACTGCCCGCTTCCCGCTCACCCGGCGTTTCTGCGATCGCTTTCCCGCTCCGGGGATTCAGGGGATCTCCTCAAGCAAACGAGCCACTTGGAGATGGGACCCCGCCCCTCCCGCCGAAGGACGCCTGGGCGGGAGCAGGGAGATTTTAAAACTTCTGTCTTCCTTCTGTCCTTGTGGGCTGCTGGGGTCAGCGAGCAGGATCCCCCCCCCCCAGAGAGCCGGTTTCAAGGGCTTTCTGGGGAAAGGGGAGCTAACCAGCTGGTCCACCTGGGGACCCAAACCCCAAAGGCCTCGGGATTGGCGGCGCTGTCTCCTGCAGCTCTTTCCCCAGCTCTCCCGGCTCCCAAACTCCTTGCAAGAAATTCTACCCCAAGTGCCCTGGTCCTCTGCAGGGAGTCGAGTCTCCCTTCCTTTATGGACCTGTCCAGGGGGCATCTGGGGGGTTTGGGCAAAGAAATGGGATCTTTGGCACAATCAAAATCCACCTGTTTTTGTTTTTTTTTCCATGTGCATCACAGACACCAGGACCTGACCAAAATAGAGCTTGGGTCATGCCAGGCCAGCTGCCATTTTGACTTTATTCTTCCCTTTGGGCTGCTCTCTGGCTGGGTTTGTGATGGGCCGGATATTCAGGTGGTAAAGGCCCCTCCCTCCCTCCCTCCCTGGCAAGGAAGAAGAGTCTCCACAGACTTCCCAACCTGCATTTTGGGATGCGATCTAATTCATGGCGGAAAGTCAGGGTGAAGTTTTGCAACAAGCGGTGACTGCACGAAGCCAAGAGGAAATCTTGGAATCGAGTGAGGATTCCCAAAAGGGGAATTATTTTTCACTTTTACGAAATCCAGAAATTCCACAGACCTGGAACCAAATTTCCGTTCACTGTGGCAGGAGAACATGGATTCTCGGTGGGCCCAGTTCTCTCAGGTTGGGGGCAACGGAGGCGGGGGGGCTTGTCTCCAAAAGCCGTGATCTCTAACCATGACCTTGAAATTCCCTGCGACGGGACATTCCTCAAAGGTTTCGCTTCCCCTTGACGGTGCCGGGAAAGAAGGCAAAGGGGATTACGGTTCTCTCCACTGGAGGTAATTATCACCAGCTTCAATCTGGGTTTGGCAATTGCCAAGAAGGCTCCCAGCACATTGCAATCTCGCTAACAGTCCTTGCATAAATCATATTAGAAAAATAATGAGTGTCTGTGGACTGAATTCATTTAGCTAAAGAGACAGAGGGCCACTTTCAAGTTATTTAGAAAGATTAACCGAAGAGGAAGGGAAGGTGGAGGATAATGAGGAGAGAAATGGTATTAGAAACAATCCAACCTTAATCCATTCCAGATCATTCGGCAGAAAGTTCTCCCAGGTGAGGTTGGCAGGGCGATGCCGGCTACGGTGGGCTTTCTCTTCGGACACAGCTTTAATTAAACCCGGTCTGGGGATGCGCAAAGGCAACCGAAAGGCAACAGTTTCATGTGTACCAAGGACCTGTGATATTTGCCCTTCAAAATAATCAGAGTGGGGACATTCTCTCTCTCCCTCTCTCTGTCTCTCTCTCTCAACAGGAATGTAATCTGCTTATGGGTTGCTTTATCCTTTTACAAAAAGCAAATTTTCCTTTTCAAATAAAAAAAAATCCTTTGGAAGCACATTTAACTGCCAGCTACAGAAACAGGAAGCCCCACCAATCTAGGCTGCAAGGATGCTGCACCCCAAATGCCATTGAAGCCAGTTCCAGGTCCCAGCGATAGTTGGGGGTCCCTAGCCGGGGCCGAGATGAGCAGGAGAAATGCTGGACCCTTCCTCAAAGAATAGAGTGAGCTGAGGGTGAGACCTGCTCCAGGGACTCCTTGAAGACTGGGGGGAGGAAAGTCCCCCCTGGTCCATGTTGGGGAGCAGCAAACCTGCTTGGATGCCTCTTCTGGGACTCCGGCAGCCCATTTCTGGAGAGGGAGGGCTGAACAGGTTCTTGGGGGCAACCTGATGGGGCCCATGGGCTTCTGGTGTCTTGGCCAAGGCCTCTGCTCCCCGCTTGGTCCCTGTGTTGGGCGCAAGGCATCGCCCCTGCCACCAGACCAGGTTCCCCCTGCAACAGGAGGAGGAGGAGGATGGGGGGGGGGGTTGCCAGCCCTGCTCCCATCCTCTTCAGCTGTCTCCTGTTCCTGACATTTATATCGTAATAATGCCCTGTGCGTATAAAATTCCTAAATAGATTTACATAATTTATGGCGACTCTTTTGTGGTTTGTTTAATGCTTGGCTGATTCTTCTTCAGCTTAATGCACTGCCATTGTGCGAGACGCATCGAGAGGGTTTGTTTTACAGTTTTTAATCAAGGCCTCCTGAACATCTGCTCACTGCAGTTGCTGATGGGGAATTCCAGGAGAAGCCGGGCGAGGGGGGGGGGGGGGGGGGTTCAAAGCTCTGCCCACCGCGTGGCAGCCTTCCAAGTGCCTCCTTCAGTCCTGGCCTTTCTGCAGCAGGTAAAGCAGCAATGGAGACCCCCCCTCCCCACATCCTGGTTTGGATTCCTGGTTGGTATAAAACATTCCCTGGAGGAGGAGGAGGAGGAGGAAGAAGAAGAAGAAGAAGAAGAAGAAGAAGAAGAAGAAGAAGAAGAAGAAGAAGAAGAAGAAGAAGAAGAAGAAGTCGTCAAACTTTGCCTCTCACTGAATGCTACTTTGCTTTTTGGTGGAAGGAACAGAAAGAAAGCGGGAGGGAAGGAGGGAGGGAGCTGTGTAAAAGGGCTCTAAATGGTTCAATCCTCTGAGGCAAAATATACAGATAAGGAGAAAAGGGAATCTTGACAATTGATAAGGTTCAACGCTGAGGCAGCAAGCCCCGCTTGTGGGGTGACACTCTCTGGCCACAGCCCAAAAGAAAAGGAGGAGAGGAGGGAGGAAGAAAAAGAAGGAAAGAAATGGAGGAGGGAGTTCTTCGGGGGGGGGGGAAGACCCCTCCCTCTTCTGCTCTTCCTGTGAAAGACGTTCATTTCTTCTTCTTCACCTTCCTTGGGAATCCTTCGCTCAGCTCTCCTTCAAAGATGCTAATGGCGGACAGCAGGAAAACAACTCCTGGGGCGAAACGGACTCCCCTCTTAGAACTTACTGGAAAACCCAGCGGGTATCTTTCCAGTCAGGGGCTGAATGTATGGCAAGGTTGCTCAGAAAAATGCACAATGATTTCGGTGGCTTGCCGGTCTCCGAAAAGAAGGGTGACCCTGACCCCAAGTTTGGGGAGCGTAAGAACCCTCCCGGCTGAAAGTCATCCGAGGGCTGACTGCCCTCTCTAGGGCGTCACCATGGAGAGATCGGGATTTGTCTGACCCGGGACAAATTCAGTGCAACACATTGTAACCGCTCGAACATTTGAGCACCGCTTGAGTCATTAGTCGTACAGAGGGACGGTGGCACAACCCTTTTTTGTGGTCGTGCCTGGGAGGGTTTCTAATGGGCGTCTTCCTCGCAGTTTTATGTTAGCAAAAGAGAGAAAAGGGGGAAGCAGAAGAAGGAAGGAAGGCTTTCCATCGAGCCAGGAAGCTGCTCGCTTCAGCAGGAGGTGAGGTTAGTCATGGAGATGAGAAGAAAAGGCGTGAGCTTTGCACACCCAATCAATAAAGCTGTTGGTGGTTTAATCTCCCTGGAAGATTCTCGACATGGTTTGAATGCAGCTCTGCCTTTTCTCAAGGGTTTTTCAAATGATCTTCAGACAAAAGAAAATAAACAAAAAATGTGTGGGGGGGGGGAATTGAGGGATTGGGCTGTTGGAAGATTGAAGTTTCTTTGGCTTTTAATGGCTGGAAGTTCAAGGAGGAAAGAGTTTCTTATTGTGATGTTCCTGATATAATTAATTTAATTCAGAATAGAGCTGGAAGGGGCCTTGGAGGTCTTCTAGTCCAGCCCTCTGCTCAAGCAGGAGACCCTAGACCCTCTCAGACAACTGACCGCCCAGCCTCTTCTTAAAAACCTCCAGGGATGGAGCCCCCACCACTTCCGTTCCATCGGCTGATTGTCCTCCCTGTCACGAAGTCTCTCCTTCCTTCCAGGTTGCTTCGCTCCTGGGTTACTTGTCCACCCGTTGTTTCTTTGCATTGTGCGCCCAGGAGAAGCAAAGCTGCGTCTTTCAAAGCCATGAAGAAATTCCTCCTCTCCTGGATAACACAGAAGAGAGTGGGACAAAACGGCCTTGGAATCACCGATGCCTCCATCGGACCTGCGAGGTCCCCAATCCAAGGATCCTTCCCGTTCATAACAGAATCCGGCGAACATGTTTCCAGCGTCCATCGAAGCACCGCAGAGGAATCTCAGCTGTTTTCTTTGGGCCTCCTAGGCTGGTTACTGGACCGCACCTGCCTCTCTAGGCATTTTCTCTTCTCCCAAGGACGCCCGGGTGGCCTGAGCCGAACCAGGCCCTGCTGCTGCTGGAGATCTGCCTGGGTGGTCTCCCGGGGAAGCCTTGGCAGAAGAAGATAAGAAGAGGCTGGGGCCATCAGGCACTGGGGAAGGGGCTGCGTTTGGCTTTGAAGAAGGCCATTTAGAACTCAACGTGCGGCTTCCTCTGTAGGTTTCGAGCGCAGCCTTTTCCAGAGGGCCCGACGTCTCGGAGTTGCTGCTCCCTTGCCAAGTTGAGTCTCTCCTGTTGCTCCGACCAGGCAATGGACCCGAATGAAGAGCAGGGGTCTTCGTGGGGGCTCTTTCTCCTTTGCTTCCAAGAAGAGATTTGGGAAGAGCCTTTCTGAAGGAAGAGACCACCAAAGGCAGCGTTGGGAAGCGGGCTATGAGCTCCTCCTTTCTGAGGTGGCTTCCCAAGGCCACAGGGCCAAGGCCACCCTCTGTGGACAATCACTTGGCAGATTTCAACCCGAGGCTGAGCGGTCACAGCCAAACAACAGGCCAAGAACCTGAGCTAATTAGGCAACAGCATCGTGATTTTGAGGGGGGAATGTAGTCAGAAAAGCTGAAGAGTCGTACCTGTTCCGCCTTGAGGCTCGTACAGGTATTCCTGGATTTATGATCATTTGTTTAGCAACTGCTCAAGATGACAACAGCACTGACAAAGGAGACTTACAACCAGTCCTCCCACTCCAAGTCTGGGTTTCCTGCCAGCCAGGCAGGAATGCCGGGGGGGGGGGAATTAATGCCAAGATCAGCTAGGAAATGCAGCCTCTTGCCCTCCCCCATGACCCCCCCCCGAGGACCTGGGAAGAAACGCAACCTGCCCCATTCTTGAAGGAAAGTTCCTTGAGTCAGGATTGGGAGGGCAGGTCCTCTTGGAGGGGGGAGTCATCCCTGGCCCCACCTCCTGGGCCCCCTGATGTTGAGGAGGTCTTGGGGGGGCAGTGAGTTTTTGTTGTTTCTCTCTATTATCCTGATATTAGGGGCCCTTTGAAGTACAGTGTATATTTATGGCTGGGCCCAACGAGAAGTGTCTCTTGGGAAGCAATTTGCAGCAGCTCTTGTACTAGTTCACAATACGCTGAGATGCCCAAGAGGGAGCGGGGAGGAGATCTCTTTTAAGAGCAGCCCTCCGTCCTGCCGTCTAGATCTCCTTTAATGGGGCATTTATGCGCTGAAGCCTCATCCTCAAGATGTCCAAAAGAGAGAAGAGTTTTGGTGAATCACAAAAACATTCATAGAGAGGGGGGGGGCGGGGGGTGTACTTATTCAAGGTGTAGAAAATAAGATCATTTTTCTATTTTTCGTCTCACCTACACACAATCCTGCTCCCAAGTTATGCCTGAAGCTACGTTCTAATTTGGAATTTAAATGCCACCTTGTCTCTCTTTTTTTTTCCCTCAAGGAGCCTCCCCCCCCACTCTCCCTCAGCTTCCCCACCCCCCATCCCTTTTCTTCTAATATTTGTCATAATGGTTAAATGAGAACGCATCAAGGATTGCTCTGAGACAGAAGTAAATATCCATCCAAGCAGGCTTTTGGCAGGTGGACGGAGCAGAGAGATATTAAAAGAAGAAGCCGGCCTGAGCTCACGTATCTCAGGGGAAGAGAAGTAAATTCTGCAAGTGAGAAAGATGGCAAAACAGAAGAAGAATGGCGGGGGGAGGGGGGAGAAGAAGAAAGGAAGGACCAAGGGAGACGGAAAGGTGCGTTTAGCAGCAGCAGCAGCAGAAGCAGCAATAACCACACACTTCATCACCTGTTTTCTACCTGAAAGGCCTCCATTGCAGATTTAACACCAAGATGAAGACAGAACGACCTTAACTGCACGTCTGGAAGTGAACAAGCCACCTTACGGGTGCCAAGAACAACAAGTCCGGGAATGGTCCAGGGGGTGTGTGTGTCTCTGGGCACTGACTGAAAAAAGAGAGCAATCCTGTCTTGTGTTTCTTGTGCTTGCTAAGAATTTACGGGGTGAGTTAAATGCCCAATAAAGGTCACCGCATCAATCTGTTCACAACATCCAGCTCAGCTTTGCACAAGTGGCTGTCAGAGGTTTCCCCCTGCATGAGTGCACAGCCCAGGTTGGCAGCTGGTGCGGTCAATAATTCAAGTTTATTCTTTTGCAGAGCAGGCTGCTTAACCTGGATTAGCACCTGCACCAACCTGGGATAGTAGATGCTTGAAGTTTAGGAGGGCCAGCTGGGGGAAACTTCCTCCTCCTCCTCTTCTTCCTCCTCCTCCACCAGTCCTGCCAACTGTAAAATGCTTCCTGCTGGGAAGGGCTGGAACAGGAGAGAAATCACCTGCGTGTTGTGTGAAAGTGAGATAACCAGAAGCAGCAGCACCAGCAGCAGCCTTCACCTGGGGTCCTAGAACTTCCAGCCTCGTTCGTCTCTGGTGCTCAGAACCAGAAGGTAATGGATTGCCAGGAAACCGTCCGGACCAGCCATTTCTACCGGAGGATTACAGCATGGGTGGAAAGGGATGAAGAAGGTCTTGGGTTGAGTTCCCTGGAGAAGGAGCTGTCCTCAGTCCTTAGTCCTGAAATCCCGCCCTCCTTTCCCTGGAGCTCCTGATCAATTTCACCTCTCCAGATGGCCACAGCAGTTCAAAGCCCAGCTGTTCTCACATCAGGAAGGTCAACCTTTCCTCCTGCCATTGCATGCCGAACAGTTCGCTTCTCAGCATCCTCCGTTGAAAGGGTCAGAGGCCTCTGTCTGTGGGCAATTTACCAACCACAATATTAGATGGACAACAACAGCTCTGCAGGTCATCCATGGCCTCCTTCGTGGGTTGAAATAGCTTCCCAAATAAGCCTTGAGGCTTCCAAAGAGAAGCAGCTGACTGGGAGGCCACCATTCCTTCCAGCACTGACAGATTTATAGGTGATCCCTTCCCTGTGACTTTCGTGGCTGTCTCTTCCCTCCCCGCCCGACTTCTCAGCCACGGACGGTTGGCTGCTCAAACAGCCAAGTGAGAGATTCACAAAGTTACCATGACAGGTTTTGACCAGGCAGAACAATTTGGTCCCACCCACGGATTGCATTTTGTGACTGTCAAACTCAAGCAAGGTCCTTAGCAGGAACAGAAGCCGGTCTAGAAAACTCATGGCAAGCAGCACTCGGACGCTGCAGAAAGGTAATAATGATGCATCGTGCTGTTTAATGTCTGAACATGTGAGTCAGCCTGCTAGCTCATCACCTTTGAGAGCC
The DNA here is from genome assembly GCF_900518735.1 of Pseudonaja textilis. The sequence continues at coordinate 15,173,999 of NW_020769332.1, forward strand.
AGGGCTTAAGACTCTTAATTAAAAGGCACACAGATGCACAAACAGACACTCATAAACATGGCTTGTCGGGGTGTTTGCGATGTTTTCCATTTTGTGCCCAATGCATTATTTAGAGACGTCACATTGCTAAACTCCAGCTCAGGAAGTTTTGCTGGGTATTGTTATGGGGGGCAGGGGAAGATTGGTAGCCAGACTCCCCGAGGTGGGATTTCAAGGGCATTGGATAGCTCTTTGGGGTGGGGAGGGTGAATGCTAAGGGGCCATTGTGTCTGAAAGAAAGTTCAGTCCAAGCAAAGACCCAAAATAAAATTGCACTGAATATCAGAGTGGAACAGCCACACCGCTGTGATCTGAAGGAGGGGGACATCTGCGCACGCCCTTTTTCCTTGAACAGAAGAGACGTGGGTATTTCCTACTGACATGTCAAAATGGAGCAATCTCTCTCTCTCTCTCTCTCTCTCACACACACACACACACAGAGGCATGCGCACTTCTGCACACAAACCAAATTAAAACCCTGCTTCAATCAAATTGCTTTAATGACCCGAATTGCATCAGTGCTGCAAATTGAATTGCAGATTATCCTCTCATCCTGGGCCAGAGTGGAACAAACAAAATGGTTTAAAGTTATGATATTTATGTGGTTGCTTACCAAGCACATCTCAATTCGTGGAAAGTAACCAAAATATCTTGACAATCCCCAAAGGCGTGTCACAACGTTTGAGCACCCCCAACGTTTGGAAATGGAAAGTTGAGAAATTCGACAGGCCCTCCCAGTGGGTCACGACCTCCTCACTCCTTGGCCCCCACCCCCAAGGGAATCTGCCTACAAGCAGTTCAGAGGCCAAGATATCCTAGTCAGATGGGATCTGTGCAGACCTGCAGAAACACAATGATGGCGGGTCATGCAGGACTGAGCCCGCAACGTGGTTTGATCTTCACTTAAGTCAGAGGTCTCCAAATGTGGCAATTTTAAGACTTGTGGACTTCCACTCCCAGAATTCTCCAGCCAGCAGGGAGTGGAAGTCCACAAGTCTTAAAGTTGCCACGTTTGGAGACCTCTGACTTAAGGTGTAATGTGACCCGGAAACCCCTGGCTTTGTGCGATGGAGGAAGCCAGCTCCTGTGCACCTTGTACGCAACCAGGGCTCTTCTGGACATATTGAAGAATTGCAGTGCCCAATTGGTAGAATCTGGGAGCAAGCGACCCCGTCTCCCTGAAGTCGTGAGGGCTGGAGCCACCCTGCTCCCCCAGTGGGGTGGGAAGCAAGCTTCTTCCTGGCAAAACTCCCTTTGTTCGTGGCAGGGAAATCCCTACCGTGTTGCACAGGAGCTCTGCTTACTCTCTCAAAGTTGGAGAAGGAGGTTGCCTGTAGCAGCCCCTCAATTTCCTGCACTGTTTTCCGAGGGCAAAACTCTAAAGGGCTGTCAAGATGTGGGACAGATAGGATTCTAAAGTAGATTCTGATGCCAGGTAATTGGGACTGGCGTATCCTTTGGGGAATAGCGTAGTTCTCCAGCTAATAGGAGGATTGTAACGAGAGGAGACAATGGCAAGGGGGCAGAGGTTGACCAGAAAAGGCCTGTTTTCTCTCTCTCTAGCTCTCTTTCTTCCTTGTCCTCTCCTCCTCCACTTCTTCTCCACTATTCCTTCTCCGTTTTCACAATTCCTCCTCCTCTCCCTTCAACACTCCTCCTTCCTCTCTCCTTTCTCCTCCTCTTCTATTTTCTCCCCCTCCCCCTCCTCTTTCTGGAACTGGTGCTGTGTCTCTCGACAACTTCTGCCTTGACGTATCACAGAGCAACACCTAATGGCATAAGGAGGAAGTGACTTCACTAAAGAACACCCAAGCTGTGTTCTTAAGCAACAGGAGGAGGAGGATGCCACTGTCAGTAATAAGATCAAACGCCATTTTTATCGGCAAGAAGATGAAGTGGGCATAAAACATGCAGCTGTTGTCTAACTTTACTGCGCTCCACATTCCAATGCGTACACCAGAAAAGAAAGGAGGCTGAGCCAACTTCAAAAGCTGGAAGATAAACAGAGGATTTCACTCAAGATACGGAGGAGCAGCAAATTTGCATTTTTAATACACAGGACTCTGATTTAATTGGAAAAGCGGGGAGGTTGCTGGCAGCCCTCCTTTCTGAACTGCCTCAATCTGGAGGGGGAGCAGCATAAAATCTTGGGGAGTCATGCCTACTTTGGTCTTCTCCCATCTGGCACTGTCCAAACGCGTTGGAGTAAGGCTCGCTTAATTCCCACTCAGGGTTGAAGTCATCCTTTCTGGGAGTCGCCAGGAAGATTGACAAGAAGGAATGAGAAGGAGTGTCATGGCCCTGTCGGAATCTGATTCCAAGGGAGAGGTTGAGCCGCTGTCAGGGAGTGGGAGTGTGGCTCCATTGGCTGTGGAAGAAACTGGGGAAGGGCACAGTCCGGCTGGGCAGAGCAGGGAGGAGGTAGAGCAAGGCAGAGGGAATTCAGAGGAAGACCCAGGCCCACCCTCTCTTCATCCTAGGGAACACAGGGAGGAACGGAGAAGGGAGCAACGTGGGTTGCCTGGCTTACGGGGGAGGAAAGGGCCCTGATTCCCTTCATTCGCTGCAGCTGGGAACACAGTGTTTAAAAAGGAGGTTGTGCACAGCCAACTGTTGGGAGCAAATCACGAATTTATCTGGTATTGTTGAGGCTTATCTGGGTTCCTGATGTCTTCCCAACTGTGTGTGTTTTGTTGGCCTTTCAAGTCTGCAATTCCTTCTGTCCTGTCCTGTCCAGTTAATTACTGCAACATGGTTTGTGTGGATTTTTATTTACAGTTTGTATGTACTTTGTTTTCGGACTGAATTTCCTCCATTTAAAGAGTTGGGAGAGTTTTTTTTTCTCCAGATGAAGGTAACCTGGACATTGGGAGCAAAGTTGGAGGTACTAAAGGGACCCTTCTCACTGACGTGACTGTGTTGCCCTTGTGCCACGCCCCTTTGGGTCATCACAAGGAGGCAGAATCTGGCTTGGTTCAAAAGTTGATCTTTTCCAGCAGAGAAACCAACCAAGGGGGTTTGGGGTTGAGGAGGTCATTTTGAAACTCAACTTTCCCTTCAGACAAGAAGTTCAGGATGATATAACAACCTTAAATGCTATTAGAGAATCCTTCCAGAGGTATTCTGAAAGCAGCCGTGTTCAACAGGTTCACCACAACTATCAATTATTCAAGCCCGCCAGCAACTTTTAACAGGCAAGGCTGTTTTTAATCTGACCTTCACTGTCCATCAGAAGGTGAGCTGGAGAAGCAGCTCAGTCGGAGTCAGAGAAATCTCCTCTAATTGCTGTCCTTCAAACCGGTTGGAGTTCACCTGTCATCCTCCCTCTGCCAGGCAGCGTTTGGCCTTGGAGGCAGAGGGAGCTTCGTCCCAGGAGAAGCTGCAAGAAACGAGGGAGGCAGCCTGGAGCATGAAGAGGATCTTGCCAGGAAGAAGGGTGGATTCAAGACCAAGAGAGCCCCATCTTGGCTCCTTTGGAGCCGCTGGGACCAATTCAGTCCCCTAGCTGTTGGTTTCTGTAAGAGTAAATCATGACTCATTAGCTGCAAGAAATCTGTTCGGGCTATGGAGAGAATCCATTTGGGGAGTTTGCACACCAGGCTGAGTCACAAATGAGTTTGTACAACACACACACACACACCAAGCCCCCTGCCCACCTCAGATTAAAACTTGGCGCCTTCCCTTGGTGCCTCAGCGTCTCCCGAAGCAATTATCTGCCTGCCTGCCTGCCTATCGCTGCATTCCAGATTGTTCCTTCTCTCCGAGGCCCTTCCTATCAACGCTTGGCCACCTGACCATTTCGATTGGAGAGGCTCCCAAGCACTGGAACCTGGGGTGCAACCTGCACTTTCCGCTACTGAGCTCCTGCAAGGCTCCTGGTTCTCTTCCCTTCACAGGCGGGTGGGTGGAGGGGTGATGCACCTGTTTTCGCTTTTGGTTTGTTTTGATGGAGGTCTCTGTCTGAAGAGACTCCAGGAATCACCGCGAAGCAGGCTGTGACTTGGCAAAGTGAGCGGATAGGTGGCGGGAGGTCAGTGGTGGGATTGATTCAAGTTTTTCTACTACCGGTTCTGCGGGCGTGGCAGGGAAAGGAGACTGTACAATCTCCTTCAGTCAGAGGTGGGATTTGCCGGTTCTCCGAACTACTCAAAATTCCCGCTACCGGTTCTCCAGAACTGGTCAGAACCGGCTGAATCCCACCTCTGCAGCAGGTCCTCTTAAGCCTCGGGGAAAAGGCCCCAAGGTCTCAGGTGGGTCCATGAGAAATACCTGCCTGGATCCAAGGCGTGAACACCAGAAAGGGATGCGTACCTCTCCTTGGCTCCTTTTGCCAATGTTGACAACATAGGGAGAAATGTCTAATTAAAGCATACCTGTGTTGATAAATTAATCTCCTTTTAATTAAGCCAAGCATGTACAGTCTTCTTTGGCAATCTCTGTGTGGAATATTAATTATAGGAAGCATATCAAGTTGTTAATTTGCACCCCTCTCCGTTGTCAAAAAATATTGCTTTTCTCACAAGGGGAGGGGGAGGTATGTGTGGCTGGAGGTGTCTGCCACAAGTGAGCTCCCGAAGGGAAGGCGTGGGTGGCAGATTGGCTGAATGCAGGGATCCAATGTGGGATCTGTGCTGGTGTGAAGGGGTGCATTGCATGCCGGCTCCAGGCCTGGTGCGTTTAGCTCATTTATCTATTAATTTTGCAGGCTGCCTTTTCTTCAGGAGCTCAAGGGAGCTGATGCCGGGGTTCCCTTCCACGTTGTCCCCACAAGAGCAGTCTTCCAAGGTCGGCTGGGCTCAAGTCATCCTGGGAGAATGGAGGCCTTCCAAATCCGGCCCACCCCCTTAAGCCCTGGCACCAGTTTCTTGGGGAGGGGGACTCACCCAAAGCTCTGTGCATTCCCCAGAAAGGGCCTCCTCCCTGCTCCGACTGGCAAGGTGCTGTTGCCGTGGCCTTAGCCAGCATCACCCGCTTGCTTCTCTAGCCTGCTCTCACTTGGAGGGCCAGGCCTGCCTGCTTGAACCGGGCCGGTGCGGTTTCAGACTGCTCCCCCAGTTGGCGAGGCATCACGGGTGGGGAGTCCTGGCCTCTGGCCTCCGGATTCCTCTGTTGACCTGCAGCAGCCACAGCTCCAGCCTGTGCTTTTGTCTGTTTGCTTTGCTTATTTGTTTTTGTCCTGTGTTTGTAAGGGTTTTCTAAATTATCTTTTGTTTCCTGTTCCTATTTGTCTAGTTTTCTTAATTACTTAGGCTTTTGTCTATAGGGATTCTTTAATACTATTTATTTGATTCCTTTTCCTATGTAAGTTTGTTTTCTGGCTGACCTGATGTTCCCCTTGGGCTTTTCCTGTTTTTTGTGACACTACAGCCTCCGTGAAATTCCCTTTCCACAGCCCTAAACCATGATTTACAAGTCACCCTGGCTGGATTCACACAGCACACTAAGCCCAGACCAAACAAAACCCAGGTGTGGCCTGTTGTATGAAAAAAGAACCTCTGAAAATGAGATCATCCTTCAGACTTTTCTTGTATGAACGAGTGTGGCTGTGTGTAAGGGAACTACGCAGCTATTGTGTCTGTGGAGATCAAAGGTGCTTTTTCAAAAGGCACCTGGACTTTCTGTTTTTTTCTTTTTCTTAAAAAAAGGAGCTTCTTTTCATAGCCGAAGAAGTTTCTTCTAGAGCTGAAGAAGCTTCTTGGATGAGAAGCAAAACGTCTTCAAAGAAAAACCAGAAAGTCCGGCTGCCTCTTGGGAAAAAAGCCCCTTGGGGAGACGCAGTTCTTGGTATTGTTTAAAAACTCGGTCCTTGAATCCTCTTCTCTTTCTAGCTTGCTCCATCTGGGAGTTTTCCCCTCTGCCCCCCCAGGATATTCTAGCCACTTGCCTATCCTAGGAGGCAAAATTGGAGAGAAGGGAGCATTTCCTGGCAAGCTGGGAGATACCCCCCCCCCGCAACTCCCCCCATTGCCAACTCAAAGGCGGTGGGTCAGAAGAATGCCACTTCCATAAAAGGCCGGCTTGCAATCAGGCATTCCACTTGGGGACTTAAAATAGACATATAAAGTAAGAAAAAAAAAACTATGAGCCCAATCTAGCCCGCTGACAGCTTCGGGGAAATATATTAGAGGAAAAAAGCCTCACCATTTAAACACAAGTTTTTATGGAGACTGAAATGAAATTGATTCCACAGTCATTCCGGCCGTCAGCTGCTCTCACCGAGGAGAAAAGCTCCCCGATCAAAGCCCAAACGTGTCCAATAAATTCCCAAGTAACGCTTCTTAAAAAGCTCAGGAGACTCCGAGTTCCTCAGCTCGTAACCCAGCCTGACTTCCAGGGGCTTCCCAGGTGGGAGACAATGCGGCTCCCTGATCTGATCAATCCAGGGGGGAGCTAGAGCCACAGGGCGAAGGATGATGGACGCTGTAGTTCCCCTCCTCTCGGGAAAAGTGCAAGGGAGAAGAAACCTCCCTAGGCACAAGCAGGTCCCTTTCCTTCCAGGATACGTGCTCTGCAGTGGAGGGACAGCAGGCTGGGGGGCTCTGGGCGCTGAAGTCCGCGGGTCTTCAAGTGGCCAAGGCTGGACACTCCTGATCTCCATGAAAAGCCATGGGCTGCTTTTCGGGCAGGGGTCTTTCTCAGCCCTCCATGGTCAGGCCGGATGTTCCGGCCCAGACAGTCCGCTGGCAACATCCACGGATGCTCGTATAACTTATGCCCTCTCTCAAATTGGCCCAGATATTTGGGCGAGGGAAGGCAGTCACCCCATCGAGTAAGTTGGGATTGTTCTACAGACTGGAATGGGTGCATACAAGGCCTTGTGGTCCTGACAGCTTTTTTCTTGCTTCCAAACAATTTAATATGTTAAATTGTTATTTGGGAGGGGAGACTTGGAAAGGGGGGGGGTGTTCAAATTTGGGGTGAACATTTGCTTGTGGCAGGGTGGGCATCTAGGCAGAACTCTCGGGAAGTCGTGGGGCTACGTGGGAGCAATAGGGTTGCTAGCAGCCCTCCTGCCCAGGGTAGAAAAGGGAACACAAGCTGTAGATTTTTAAGCAAAAACCCATGTGGATTCTCAGATGGACAGCAGGAAGGATGGAAAGAAAAGGAGAAGGGAAGAGAGGAAGGGAAGAAGGAAGAAGAGAGCAGGCAAGGAAGGGAAGATGGATAGAGAGGAAGACGAAGGGAAGGGAAATGACCAAGGACGAAGGGGGCACAACGATGTTATCCAGGCTTCCACTGTGCTGGCTGCTTCTCTGGTCTGAATTTTGAGACCTGGATGATGTGAAAGGGGGGGTGGGGGGGGTGGCTGTTTCAGCAGCTCTATTTTGCTCTCCCGCTGTCTGGAAATCATAGCTCAGCAGCCCAAAACACGCCTGGTGCTAAAACTTAAGTAGTGTAAGTAAGATATACATCACAGCAAAATGCACCATATTTCAACCTGTAAACGTGCTTTCCTACAGCAATGTTGAATTTAAGAGAAGTGGGGGGAGGGAGAGAGAGATTAATCCTTATTTAATAGAGATGATTATAGGAACAAAACAAACTATCCTTCATTTTCTGCTATAAAGATTTTGTGATATTGCATAGATAAGACATCCAAGATTTTTTTAAAAAAAAGCCTCTCTTGGGTATTTTTCTTTCCTTGCATTTCAAAGACATCTCAATATTTTACTATCTTGGTAATAAAAAATGCATCACTCACCGTCTGCCACACACCAGCATGTGTCATTGTGGCAGGAGGGAAATATCGGTAGCCCTTGGCCTATTTCATTTGCTTGCTGAAGAAGAGGAATTGGAGGCTGCATCCCGCTCACCCATTGAGAAAAATGGGCGGGTGTGCAGGAGAGAAACTCTGGGTTTCGATAAATGAAATGTGTTTGATTGTTATTAATTAATTGAAATAAAATGATTTATTTATTATTTAAGCTCAAGCCTCTGCTTTTCTAACGAAGGATATCTGTTTATTTGTTATTTACTCCAGCCCAGAGGGAGGAAACAGAACAGGGACAAAGTGGGTGAGTGGGGGGAAAGTGGTGAAAAGGAAGGTTGGAGTTTGAAAATGGGCCGGATCCGGGCAAGTCCCCCAATTCCATCCCACCTCTCGAAGGGGGGAGCCTGGGCAGGCCCTCAGGATGCCGCTAGCTGTCTCCTTCTTCAACTCAGATGACCCCTCAATGGAGCAGATATAGCAGGCCCCATGTGTCCCAATGCACACACACACACACACACACACACATAACAGGCAGCAAATGCAAAACTACACAAAAGCAACACTTAGGAGATGCTTCCTAAAACAGCTGGTGGTCAAAGTGTAGAAACTAATTGAAGAAGTTGCAAACCAGATGCACAAAAACGTTGGAAGGCTGATTTCACAGAAGAATTGCAGGGTGTTGGTGTTGGTGGTAAGAGACTTCCGTCAGAATAGAGCTGGAAGGCACCTTGGAGGTCCTCTAGTCCAGCTTCCTGCTTGAGCATGCAGGAGACCCCATAACATTTGAGACAAGTGATTTTTCTTAAAAAACCTCCAGCGATGAAGCACCCACGACTTCTGAGGGCACTTCTGTTCCACCGGTTAATTTTTCCAACTGTCAGGTAATTCCTCCTCAGTTCCAGGTTCCTTCTCTCCTGGATTAGTTTCCATCCGTTGCTTCTTGTCCTGCCCTCAGGTGCTTTGGAGAAGAGCTTGACCCCTTCGTCTTTGGGGCAGCCCCTCAAGTCTCAGAAGGCTGCTATCCTGTTGCCCCTAGGCCTTCCTTCCCCTAGATTAGCCACACCCAATTCTTCCTATGTTTTAGTCTCCAGGCTTTCTGAGCTGTGCCCTTGCCCAAGGGGACTCACGGGGGAACAAGTGGCAGAGATGGGGATCTGGTTGCTGACTCAGCTGAATTGCCCCCCCCCCCCAACCGTTTCTGGGATCCTGAAGCTGAGCCCCGGAGCTCTCCAAGGTGCTGACCTCCCTCCACTGGCAGCGTCTGCAAAAATCTCCCCTGAAGGTTGCAGGGTGCTTGTGGGTGCGTTGTTTGCTTGCTTGTTTGCTTTAATTGCCATTTGGGTTGCACACCCCTTTGGTAGAGCAGTTGGCAGAGCAGTGTGTTGTGTGTGTGCATACATAAATATTTAGTATCCTCTCTGAAAACCAAAAGTATTTTTTTCTTAAAGAGAAAGATTTTTCTTTCTGCCTGTATGCTGACCCAAAGGTTACATTACAAAGGGTTCAAAATGCACATTTATATCCTCGGAATATTTTATTCAACACTCTGAAAATCTACAACCAAGTTATTAATTATTAAGCCTACAGAGGAAAAATAAATAAATCTCACCCTTGTGGTGAATCCCGGAAACACAACAGAAGAGGCAGAAATAATGTCTAGTGGGTTTTTTTTTTGTAAAGTGAGGAGAATAATTCCAGTTAAACCTCACAATGGCTTTGATTGAGCCTGGAGTTTCTAGTATTTCCCCATCATTCTTTTGCAGGGAATATCAATATGTCTAGAGAGAGATAGACAGCCTCCCTGTATGGAGCGTGAATATTTGCAAACAGTGAAAGATGGTCTGTTGTAAGGAGCATCTTGCTTTCTTCCGTCCATTCGTCCATTTTTCTCTTAGCAACTACATTACAACTCAATGTCTGTAAAACACTGCAAAGAACCAGCTGATCGGTGAAAAGGCACACCCATTGTGTCAAGATTGCTTTGTGTGTTGTGTTTCATGCTGAGTTACTTTTTGTGTCAAACAGGCACACAACAGATGTTCCCTTCAGGACAGAATAAAGATTTTAGCCTATGGGTGGATTCTGACTGCACCCTGGAAAAGTAGAAAGAGAGAGAGATTGGAGAGAGAAAGAGAGAGATCAATAAAGTGAATTTGGGAAGCAACTTTAAGAAGGCAGAATGGCTTCCTTCTGCAGAAATGGGTGTTTTGGAGCCCTCTGAAGCAGACACTGTAACAAAGCAGCCGTTAAGAGCAAAAAACCTGCAACGAAGCCAGAGAGAAGCAGCAACAAAAAAGGCATTAAACTTACTCCACATACATCAAGGGAGCCTGAACAGCCTTCAAGTAAGATCCACCGTGTACTGCAGGGGCAGGTAGGATGTCCAAGTGTAAAACGTGTGTGTAAATATTGTGTGCAAGTGTAAGGAAGAGGAGGAGGGGGGGGTTTCTCAGGAGATCCAGGAAGGAGGTGTTGCCAAGCAGTCAGTCATCATCTTTTTGCTGCCCTGTTTGAGATAACTAATGAGCACTGCGTGGGTGAAAGTCTCTTGCATGGAGACGGGAAAGAGAGAGGTCTCTTCACATGGATCGCAACATGTGACTGGGGGGTTGTTGGGGAGGGGGGTTGCGAGCCTCTCCCTCCCTCTTCTCCCGGGGTGAGGGGAGTAAAGGTGGAGGGCAATCTTTAGAGAGCTGGAAGAGGGGAAGGAGGTTCCCCCAGAAAGGTCCATCTCTCCACGCAACCTCCATTTTTCAGCTCGGTTTTCGGGCTGACTTACTGAAGTCTGTGATGAACCCACCCAGGGGAAACGGTTTGGACAACGAATCGCTTTTGAGAATGCCAGAAGTGCTGCCGGTTAGAGAGTAAGTGGCCCTTACTCACTGGATGGCTTTGGGCCGGCCACTCTCTCAGTCCAACTGACCTCAGGGGTTCTGTGGGGGGAGGGTGGCTACAGCCTCCCAATATCTGAGGGGCTGCCAGAAAGAAGAGTGGCTCAACCAAAGCACCAGGAAGAAGGACAAGAAGCAACGGATGGACACTAATCAAGGAGAGAAGGGACCTGGAATTAAAGAGGAACTTTCTAGTGAAATGGGGAGAGGCTCTGCTATGTTCCTCCTAGAGCTCTTGGAGAAAAGATACAGGAAGTCATAAATTAATCCCCAAAGTGGCTCAGTCAGAGTTTCCCTGCTTACTCCATTCCCCGTCTTGGTGTGTGGATGGAGATGCACCAGGCCACCCCTACAGCTCCCTTCCCCTCGTCTTACAAATGGACACGGTGGCCTGAGCTGAGTGAAGTCAGAGCAAGAAGCCCTTGACCAGGGACTTCTTTGGAAGGACAGATCCTCAGCAGCCTTCAGGTCTGGCTCCAAAATTCTCTCCCACGGATGCACATTCAGCCGCCTTGATTACATATTTATGTGCTCATTATAGAAGTGTTAATGTAAATGAGCGCTTAGAAAATCAGTTCAAGGATTTTTAAAAAATGTTTTGCAAAAGGACGAAGAGGCAGAGCAAAACACCTCAGCATCCGAGACACTCTAAGCAACGAGTTTCAACTTCTGACACACAGAAATGACGGCTCCTGAGATAATTAATTGTTTTAATCACAGGCCAAGAAGAGGAAGCAATTGAGGAGCGGGCTGTAAATCCCCTTCTCTCTGTCTCTCTTGCAGATACAAACCAAATCTGGTTCTGATGAACGGTTTGCAAGAGCAGCCTGTCCGCTGTAATTTAATCTCCATGATTACACATTTCAAGGTATTTATTTCAGAAGAGAAAGGGTCAGAGGGGAGATGCATTAAGCAACAGCTTTATCGGGAATTCTGCCTGTGTTTCTTCCGTGCTGCGAAACTAACTGTGGTTCTCAAGTGCATTTACTGATTTGGACTGACAGATGCCAAAATATAAGACAAAGAACCTCAATGGAGAGAACATCAGGATCTCACTGAGCCAACAAGGAGGTGGTGTGTTTCATTTGATCACGGTAGAGATACCAATAAAACGCAGCTAAATGGGACATGGAGGGGAGGAATGAAACGTCCTCCAGATTTGACCAACTTAGAGGAAAAGCAGGTCACCGTCTGATGTGTCCCCACGTCCAGCAGAGGCTCCTGACATCCAAGCTAATGGCGAAGGGAGAGGAAAAATGAAACGTGTCCAGGTTTATGAATTGGGACGACTCTAGCCCACCCATGTTGGCCTGTAGATTCGCCTTCTGAAGAGGGAAGACGGAGATGCAAGTTTGATTAGCCCTCTCTGTAAAGTTGAGGTAGCGTTTATACTGGGGAAGAAAGGAAGGAAGGAAGGAAGGAAGGAAGGAAGGAAGGAAGGAAGGAAGGAAGGAAGGAAGGAAGGAAGGA
>NW_020769332.1:15189486-15286347 GCF_900518735.1 Pseudonaja textilis
CCTTCCTTCCTTCCTTCCTTCCTTCCTTCCTTCCTTCCTTCCTTCCTGCTATGGTGGCACAGTGGTTAGAATGCAGTATTGCAGACTCTGCCCATGGCCAACAGTTTGATCCTGACCAGCTCAAGGTCGACTCAGCCTTTCGAGGTGGGAAAAATGAGGAGCCAGGTTGTTGGGGGCAAGAGGCTGGCTCTGTAAACCGCTTAGGGAGGGGCTGTAAAGCACTATAAAGCGGTATATCAGTCTAAGGCTACCTTCACTGGGTAAAGGAGAAAGGCCCATCCAGAAGGATTTCCAAGTGACCCAGAGGAGAGACATGGGCTGGCTTCCTTCTCCCACTCCCCTTACCTTTCTAAAGATCATGGCCACCACCCAGAGGCCCTGGGGTGGTCTTGCCAAGGCCGTGGGGGGGGGGGGCAACAGTCCTCCGTGTGGCCGCCCCGTGCGCTCGGCTGCCCCCACTGAAGCTCTCGTGTTCTGCCATGGCTTTCTTTCCCCCCGCAGTGGCTTGGGTGGGTCCTCCCAACTGACCGGACGAGAGACGAAGGGTGAGGACCAGAGCAGCCAAGGGGCCCGACTGCCAAGTCAGGTCGGCTTTTTTCAGTCCAAGGCCAGAATGGAACAGAGCAATGAACTAATTGTGTCCAAGTAGAAAAGGAGAGGGAACGAGACAGAAAGCATAATCTAAAAGAACAATACAGACAATCGATGTCGCTCTTATTAACTCCGTAGATTATTTCTCTAGACTGAAGCAACTGGACGCCTTCTATGCCTAACTAAAACCTAGAGCTAAAACTCTAAAATAGAAGTAGGTTAAAATAAAAGAAGACACTGCTCTGTCGTCTTTCTCTCTCTCGCCCGTCTAGATATTTATCCATCTTTCTCTCTCTCTCTCTCTCTCTCTCTGTTCTCTCTCCTCTATCGCTCCTCTTTCACCTGCGTATGTCGTCTATCAGTAAGAGTCCTGAGCCCCAGCACCGCGTGGCTGGGAAGAGCCGGAGAGGCCCGACCTCCTGAACAGCTCGGCAGCCCCGTTTCTGCCTCTCCTGAAAGGCCAAACCCCTCCGGAAGATGCTTCCTAGGAATGGGGTCCTCCCCCTGCCCCCCCGTCCTAAGAAGCCCCTTTCCTCCTTCTAGGAAGGGGACGGGGCTTATGCTAAGAGGGGCTTTCAGTCCAGAGGGGAGGAGGGAAGAGGGTTGCAGAGCCGTCCAGATTCCTCCTTGGTGGCCACGTGAACCAGCCGCTTCCTGGGCTCAGCCTCCCGCATAGGATGGGGCAGCGAGGGAGGAAGAAGCGGAGGGGGATCTCGCCTTGTACATCACTTTAATTTCCCCGGCAGTGGCAGGCCGGAATGTAAATTTAAATCACGGAGCACCTGTTCCCTCTTAAATCTTCAGCAGCAGGCGAAAGTAAATCCAACTAATAGCTAAGAACATTGAAAGGAACATTGGATTAAGAGGAGATAAATCTGGGTCTCTCTAAGCGAGTTGGAGGCCAAGAGATTCTGAACAATGAAGTTCTACTGCCACCTCCTGCCTGACTGGGAAAACAGCGAAGAACAGACACACACACACACACACACACACAGAGTCCCCGCAGCTCCGCACAGGGAAGGGGAATTAAAGGCGCCCTGAAGGGATATTCTTGGACAAGCAAGGTGGCTAAAGTTGCTAGCTGGTGAAGATGCTCCGGGCAGGAATTCCAACGCTGAGACTCACAAACACACGCACACACAAAGGGCTACACCCTGCAGCACCCTGCTCAGGAGATCACACACAGGAGCGGTTGGGTGGGTGCGCATGAAGAGGGTCCGAGAGGGAAGAATGCAAAAGAGAGGAAGTAAAGGGGGTGGAAGCCAAGTTTAGGGCAGAGGAGAGACAGAGAAGGGTGTGTGGGGGGGGGGATGTGCACAACGGGAGGGGGGAAGCAGTGAGAAAGGAGCGGCTGTCCTGCCATCTTAAGCCGGAAGAGGTTTTTTGTGTGTGGCTTAACGTCATGCCTTCGGCCAAATGGACGTTCTGCTCTGGTTTGCAAACTCCAGTGGTGAACTCTGTTAAGGTTTACTGGATTTAACCGCTGTGTAGCAGTTTAAAAAGGACGTGTCCGGCTGTGGAATATTTTCATCCTGTCTTGCCAGAGGTGGGTGTCTATCCAAGCTGAAATAATAGGCAAATCAACAGGCCTTTGGGGGAAGGGCCAGCTGAGCAAAGGGACCTCCCCCTCCTCCTCTTTTGGTCAAGCATTACCAGTTGCAAGTGACCATCCTGGTCATCATGGCCCTGCTGGGCAAGATTTAGGGAAGGGGAGGTGGGGAGGCATGATGGGAGTATCGCCAAGACCATCCTTGGAAGACCTGTGGATGGGGGGGGGGGGGCGTATGGCCACACAGGACGGAGTTCCAGGATTCCTGACGAGCCCTTTATCCAGAAGGAGTCAGAAGGAGCTCCCCCCACCCCCCACGCAAAGCAAATAGACCCCCACTCCTCCTTCTATGGTCCAGGGGTGAGAACGTCTGCTTGACGGGGGGTTATTACTTGGACCCCTGACAGAGACGTCTCTTCCACAGAGGTTTGAAAGGTGGGATTATGGCCCGGCCAAACCCAACCAGGGGGGCCCGCCTGCTCCACCAGCAGCCCCACCTTGGACCAGGCAGCTCCGCGGCTGCTGCCTTTCTCCTCCCGCCCCTCCTTCGCACCTCCCACCCACCCGTCCATCTGTGGGGAGGTTTGGCCTTCGCTCAGCCTGGTGTGTGAACCGGCGTCTCGAGATGCATTCCACAGGCCCAGCTAAGCACCCACATGGGGATGGGTGCTCGTTCCCCACTTAATGCGTTCAGCGTAAAAGCGCCTGAAGCGAAACCCAGTTTTTTCCCATCCTTTTCTCGTTCTGATTAGCCCCAAGAGCTTTGATGCAAAACCGGGCCTGCCTAGAGTATTTATTTACCCTCTTTCTTTCCCTCTTTCACGACAACCGAAATGGAATCCGGCTGGCAGAGCGAGGAAAGGCAGCACAGCGGAGGAGGAAGGAGGGCTTCTTTTATGACTCCTAACTGCCACAATGTGCTTGCCTGTTTAAAGCTGCTCCCACCAGCCCACTCCGATCAGAAAGTCTGCAGGCGAAATGTGATGACTGGACACAATTGCCAAGATTCTCATCGCACCTCCCGGATAGCAGAGGGGAGCGAAGAAAGGGAGGCAGGAAATTATTGTAGCCTGATCTAAATAGAAATCCATTTTCAAAAGGAAGCCTGCGAAGGTTTTGCAGTGGGGGAGGGGAGAGATAGCAAGCTCTTATCAGCCGAGGGGGGGGAAAGCCTCTTTCGGAAGCTGCAACTGTGGACTAAGAACTCCAAATCCATCCTCTGAGCAAAGGGATCGAATGTTCCATTAGTTACAGAGGATCCTGGGGCTTATCCGCTTTTAAGTGAAAAACCGGAATAAGAAAGGAGGCCTTTAGAAAGTTGGGTAGGATTTCAAAAATGAAATAAATTTAGCGTGGGATGCGAGCGGAGATTAACACACAACTGTTCATTTACTGAGGATAAGAAGGAACTCACAAAGGTAGATCTGGTGGATGTTATGGCTTCATGCTGCGGAGAGCGGCGATGCTCCTGCTATGCGCAGAAGCTGGTTCTGTTGTGGTTTGTTTGGGTTGTGAACTGCCTGGGCTCATTGTATGTAAGACAGGCAGTCATGTAAGTTGCATAAATAAATGAACTTCCTCTTTGCAATTGATCCTTTTTTTCAATTCAGTAGAGAAAGCCATTATTTCTCTACACTCACCCCAGTCATTGGGTAGAGTCTTATCATTCCTAAGAAATTTGGTACCCAAATCATGGGTGAAACTTATTCACCTCAAAAGTATCCTCTTCACAGAGAGATTCTTTGATCACTTTCTAAATATTTTGGCCTTATTTTGCATGATCTGGGGAATGTTTTCAGGATGTGGTTGGTTGGATGGTTGGTTGGCTGGTTGGTTGACTGACTGACTGACTGACTGACTGATTGACTGACTGACTGACTGACTGACTGATTGATTGATTGGTTTCCAAGCTATATTGAAGGGAGATGGGTTAGCCACCAAAGCTAGGGGTCACTGGAGCCAGACGCAGGTGGGCCAAACCCTTTCCAGCCTGCTGCTCCTCCCTCCCTTGCCCTCTTCTTCACACAACAGAGTTCAGAACCGACCGGTCCCAAATGGGCCTTGGAGATCAGCCAGGAGACGTACGGGATGATGCGAAGACTGGAAGCGTTCCGCCTCTGCTTGTCTTCTCCCGTCTTTGAAAGGATCCACCTGAGAGGAACTGCTTCATAAAACAGGGGGGGGGGGGGGGGGAGAAAAAGAGGAAGGCTGACTTCCTTCCTCGGACTAATTCATCAAACTCCATATTTGTAAGAGATATGAAGGTGAAACCTCACCCTGAAAAATGGACCTGCGTGCCTCTTTGGCGAAGGCTGTCTCCATGCCCAGTGGGCAAAAGATGGCAGCAAAGAGCTAAGAATAAATGAGGCTCTCCAGCCAGACCTTTAAGGATGGTTTCCCCAAAGAAGTGGGAGGTGGAGGCGGGGTGTGTGTGTGTGTGAGGCTTTCATGGAAGGATTGGGAAATGACTCACAGCAGAAAGCGCCCTCCCGCCCGGAAAAACGCCTCCAGGGCTCCAGCCCCAAACAGGGCCTTTTCTGTGCCATGAAAGGCAACCAGTCTTGGGGCAGGATAATCTGAAGAAGACCCAGCTCCCTTGAGAAGCCCATCCTGCTGGGAAAGGTGGGAGGGAGGGAGGGAGGGAGGGAGGAAGGAAGGAAGGAAGGAAGGAAGGAAGGAAGGAAGGAAGGAAGGAAGGAAGGAAGGAAGGAAGGAAGGAAGGAAGGAAAAGGAGAAGAGGATCAGCTTTGAGGCATATGGATAGTCCTCAACTTATGACCGTTACACCCAAGGACGTTGGGGGAAAGTCTTTGCCCTTACAGTTGTGACAGGTCACGTGACCAAAACTTGGGCGCTTGGCAGCTGGCGTGGATCAATGGCGGTTGCAGAGTCCCGGGATCAGGTGGTCGTCCTCTGCGACCCAGCCAGCTTCCCACAAGGCAAAGTCAATGGGGAGAACTGGATTTGCTCAAAGACCGCATGATCCCCTTAACAACGCTGCCGCTTTACTTAACAACCAGGGGAAAGCACGACTCACATAGCAACTGCCTTGTTTAGCAGCTGAAGCTGTGGCTGTAAGTCAAGGACTCCCAAAGGATTTTTGCAACCACCGACCAAGCGTCCCCTTGGCCAGCAGAGGCCGCCCCAGGCCTTGGAACCAAGAGAGCCCCCCCCACACACACACACACACAAGAATGTCTCCGCCTTTGCTGAGCGGGCAGCATGTCTGAAATCTGGGGCTGCCGGAGCGGGGGCCGGCCGGGGCCAGGGCCGAGGGAAGGGCCCAAGCTGCCAGCTGCACGGGGCGAGGCTCTTCTCCTGACCCTCCTGGAAAGCGTTCCAAGAAGCTGCCCAGGATGTCCCTCAAGGTGCCACTCTGGCCTGGGTCTTCAGCCGACTGTAGAAGTGCTGGCTGGGGTTGCATTTCTTGGCCACTGCAAGAAAGTGGCGAGAAAACCACCTCCAAATGAGGAAAGAAAGTCCTGTTTTCCAAATGTCCTGGGAGAGGGGCTCCTTCATAAAGTGGGGGTGCTACCTAGAATGCCTCAGCCACAACTCCTGGGTCTTGGACGGAAAGTGAGGCTTAGCAGCAAACTCCTCGGGCTGAGGGTAGAGAAGGTGCTTATGCAGCATTCCGGAGGCCAAATCAAGCTACCTTCCCTGCAACCGTCCCGCCTCAGGAGACCAACCGTCTCTGCCCACGGCCGTGCCCAGCTGCCTCCCCGGTGCCTCGATTCAATGGACGTCTCTTCCAAGCGGAGAGCATTTCTTCTTCACCTGGTTTATCAGATCGGCCAGCCCGGAATGAAACGTTATGGGCTCGCTTATTTCACAGCCTCTAGATAATCTTTTTAATTAAAGTGCCAAACGGCTTTCATGCGAGGCGATAGATCACCAGTCCCTGGCCAATATTTACATCTCAGTAAACTGAAGAAATCCAACACATTTCGACAGAACAAATATCAAGAAACCCCCCAGCCGAGATCTAGCTCAATGGGGCCCACAGGATTTGGGGCTGGGGGTGGGAGGCGCTCAGGATTTGTCCAAGGCTGCAAAGGAGGAGGAGGAGGTCGTGAATCTGGGCTTCTCTCAATCTATCCAAGCTTAGACTGACTCTGAAAAGAAACAACCCCAGACTGCGGTTTCAATGTCCAAGGTTAAACGGGGAGACCGGACATCCACAAGAGCCACCAATCCTGACCCTGCTTAAATCTTTTGGATCTTGGGAAGGTCCAGCTTGGGCAGCGGGGAGGGGACCTCTTGGGAGCCAGCCATCCGTGGCAACGATCTGCAGGATGCCAAGTCCTGCTAAGTCCTTGGCGTATCCCAAGCCGACATGCCATCTTCTGCCAGCCCTGACCTGAAGCCCAGGAGTGAAAGTTGGGGTGCTCTTCAGACCAGGAAACCCACTGAGGGCAGAAGCCAGGCCTAAACCCTGTCCCTCCCCCCTCCCTCCCTCCCTTCCACATCACCCATCGCACTGTTCAAGGTCAGGTGCCAGCAACCAGGAGCCAGGACGGAGACATTCATGCCATGCAACCAACACACAACGATCTGATCAGTGAAGTCAAATTGGCGCCAGATAAGAGTCAGCAGATAAGAGTCAGGGGGTGGGGGGGACTGGACTTGGGTCCCTTTCAGGGGTGCAAGGTCTCCAGGCGGACAAGGGTCTTGGCCCAGCCCCTCAGGCCCAGCCTGGCCACCTCCTGCACTGACATTTCCCTAAGGTGGCTTGACTCCTGACCGTGGCTTGTTTGTGACTGAGCTCAAAGTCTCCTGTTTGTTCTTCTGAAAGTTCTGGTTCTCACCTGGTCTGGTGCCCAAACAGCCCTCCCCACCCAGAAGCTGGCTCCCTGTGACCCAGGGGCTGGAAAGCAGCCACAGCAGCAGCAGCAGCAGCAGCTCAGTTGTGAGCAACACTCATTTGCGTGACGCTTGTTTACCCAACAGCTGGCCTGACGGCGGCCTGTACAGTCTTCCGTTGCAGGGGCTGAGGGTGGCGGGCAGATGCCTTATTCCCATCTCCACCCTTGGCAGAATCTGCCAATTGCCCAAGAGGGAATTGCTGGTTTGTTTAAAAGCAACGAGCAAGCTGCTTTGGCGCTTGGATTAGCCCAATCTCTCTTGCTTCTCCCCTTGATTAGTTGCTTCTTGTCCTGCCCCCAGGGGCTTTGGAGAAGAGCTTGGCTCCGTCTTCTTTGGGGCAGCCCCTCAAATACTGGAACACGGCTATCATGTCACCCTTGGCCCTTCTTTTCATTAAACTGGAGATACCCAGTTCCTGCAACCGTCCTTCATATGTTTTAGCTTCCAATCCCCTAATCCTCTTGGTTGCTTTTCTCTGCACTCTTTCCAGAGTCTCAACATCTGGATGCAGGATTCCCAGGGCTCTATAAAGTGCTGTTGACACTTCCACTTCCATCCCTCTGTTTAGGCAGCCGAGAACTGTGTTGGCTTTTTTGGCCGCTGCAGCAGGGAAATGGGAAGGTAAGTGATGACATGATTTCATGGGCCAGATGACGCAAAGCAGTTCGCTTGTTTTGGCCGCTGTTGCAGCTTCCTCTGGATGCACCGGTCTGGGTTTTGAACAGACTCTGCAAACGAGATCGAGCAGGACATCCAAGGTGTCCCCCAGAGCCTTGAAGGTAAGGCCCAGACCTCAGGCCGGGGCTCAGCAGGTGTCTTGGAGGCTGGCCCAGCTCCCCCAGACTCTTTACCAGCATGAGACCAAAGAAACAAGGGGTTGCTCCCTCCACACACTGGAGTGGGTGTGCCGAAGCCTCTTCTGTGGACGCCTTGGTGGTCTCTGAGCTTAGTTATTTGCTTGCAGTTGTTTCATTACTTAACTAGGTAACATCACCAAGGATGGGCAGGCTGCTTTGGAGCAAGCCCCAGACTCACAAATACTGATGTTACCGATGGTAGTTGGGTCATGAAACATCTGCAAGCAAGCAAGCAAGCTCAGAGAGCCCCGAGGACCCTTTATTTCAACGTTTCTCTCCTTTTCCATCTCTTCCTCCTTGCTCCGTGAATCAACGTACAGGTTGCTCAGGGCCCGTGTAGCATGGACATGTGGGAGACACCACACTGAGATCGCATGCATCATTATGGAAAGGGTGTCCTCTGCACAATTTCATCACAACCTGCGTGGCATCACTTCCCTGCCGGCCCCTCTGCAGATGTTGAGGCTGGGTGTCTCCAAGCCAAGCAGCTGAACGTTTGTCGGAGAACAGCTGGCTCTCTGCTGCCTTCCCCATTTGACATTTGTACAGATGGGATCATCGATTGGGGAAAACATTATTTTTACAACCAACCATCAAATGGGACTTGAGGTTGTTGTTCGCTAGAGAGATGTTGTGCTAATTTTTCAGCCAAGGCCATTTCCTACACCTTTAACTAGCAGGGATCCAGAAGTGAACTTTGTGGCTAAAATAAGAGCGGAATCCATCTCTCGCCTCGCTCCAATTTAAATGCATTCGGCAGCCGAGGCAGGAAGGCAACTGCAGGGCCCGTTCATTCATGGCTTGCAAAGGATTGTCTCTTTATCTTCTCTGCAGAATCTCCAAGATCATTACAGTTATTACTTTTGCTGCTTTCCAAGAGGCCTGATTCAGAAAATGCAGAGAAGTCGGAATTTCCCACGGGAAGCTAACTAGCTCCATCTGGCACAATTGCCTCATCACATTCATTCATGTGTAAAGATAAAACTTGCTTTTTGCACACTGATTTTTCTCCTTGAATATTAATTTTATGTCCTCCTTTTCCTGCAGCAAGATAACTTCTTCTTTCAAAGCCAAGAACATCCCCAGAGTTGGTGTTTGGAAGAAGGCCGCAACTTTGAGAAGGCTTCTTCTCAAACCTCCTGTGTTCCTTGATCTTTCTCCTTCAGCTTGTCCTCATCAAGACCCACTTCAAAGAGGTCCAAGACTGAGGTGCTGCATGATGGCACCTAGTTACCTGAAGCTCTAGATGCCACGCTAATACTGATGGTGTTACCTAGTTGGGTTGTGAAACATCTGCAAGCAAGCAACCAAGTCCAGAGAGCACCAAGGACTATACCGTCCTCGTCCTCCTGATACTTCTCTTCCTCCTCCCCTCCTCTTCCCCCTCCTCCTCTCCTTCTCCTCTTCCTCCATTCTGCAAACCCGACTCCCTTCAAGCACTGAGTTAGGCCACATAACTTTCTACAGATTCATATGCATATCAAATTGTAAATATTTCATAGAAATAATGGGTTTCTCAAACCTAACAACACTTGTTCCTTCTTTAAGAGGCACAGAGAGAAAGAGTGAAAAAGAGGACACAATATTCCTGGAGGAGCAAAGTAAAAGAGGACCCCCCCCACCTCTGCACCCGGGGCAAAGGGACGAGAGGACAAAAAATAGCAAAGGTTTCCAGTTGACCAAGTGATAGGGGGGGTGTAGAGACTCTCTATAGAACCATATATGGAGACGTTGGGGGCTAAATGTCTTCACCCAACTTGATGTAGCCTTTCACGCAATTTCAATTTGCAAGCAGGTGATTCAGAAAGGACGATTTCAATCTCTATGAGGTGAGAAGCGAGAGAGAGGAGGAGGAGGAGGAGGAGGAGGAGGAGGAGGAGGAGGAGGAGGCTGTTTCCTCTTGGGATCCAACCATTCACTACTTTCAGCTTCATTCCGCACTGGCAACCATACAACCCTTAACACCTGGAGCGGAGAGACCAAGGACAGGGTCCACGGAGGCCCTCTGCTGTCCCCCCTGGTCAGAAGGAACTGTCCTCCAGGGTGGCAGGGGAATTGGGGTCTCCAGAGGGGCGGTCAAAGAATCCCAAAGTCTCTTGGCTGAGGAGGAACACCCAGGAGAAAGGCGGAGAGGATTGCTCCGCGTAGATAAGCAGAGGTGAAGAACCCTCTGAGAGATTTAACTCGGCCCCACTTTCCCACAGGGATTGTCCGGGCGCACGGAGGCTGTGTGATGCTGCACCCGCAGAATGATGTTGACAGCTACCCAAATTGGTGCTTTGGCTTTTCCAGGGGTGCCATGATTGAGTGCTCAGGAGGAGATGAAAGATATAGGATGCCAGGAGCAAGTGGCACGGGTTAATGTGATGCCTGTATGAGACAGAGAATTCACCAGGGAAGAGGAGGGGGAGGGGGGGAGGAAGAAAAGGGGGGAAGCACCCCAGGGAAGCCATTATTGTTAAGCAGCAAATGGCCAACCCTCCCAAGATCTCCAAAAGACAAAGCCAAGTTGGCTCATTAGATGCTCATTATAGCCTCCTGTGAACCAGGCATCATTCCTGCAGGGCTTCCGGCTTCCAAAGGACCTTGTGATTTCCACCAATTAATCATCGCCCTCCTGTTCACTTCAGGACAAGCAGTTAAGACTCCTTTGTGGGGTGTGGCAGGGTCCAGGGTGGGGGGAAGGGTCCTTCCTTCTTTGCAATCGGCTTCCTCGCTCCCCCCCACCCCCTCGGCGCCTTTGGAGCAGGAGGCCCATTCGTGACGGAGACAGGAGCACAGCTGTATGCAGGGTGCCAGCCGGAGCGGCTGGCTGGCCTCACACCACACGCAAATGCCAAGTGCACGGAGGCCGAGGATGAAGCGAGTTAAATCCGGCCTCGGCTGGCAAGTCAGAGCTGAGAAATTAGAGAAAGATCAATTGGAGGCTGCAGCCGAGTGATTGCTTTTCATTGGGATCGTTCTGAGCCGAACTCCAGCGGGGGCAAGAAGGGCGAGGCAAGGCAGGCTGGCAACGCAGCCGATATTACGACCAGCCGTTTGAAGTTTATTGTGTGTTAACCTGGCCAACGTGGACTGAGCAGCCCAGAAATACTTCCTAATGAAAGCCATGATAGGAAATCAATTGTAATTATAGAAGGCCATGGGTATCTTGTTATCTCCTCTGCGGGAGCCCTGTTGATTTGTTGACATTTCAAATTACATCTACATTTCAAAAGGAAAGGAGACTTTGGGCGGGGGAGGGGCAAGGGGGCCCATATTTTCCACTTGGTGAGCGAGGCCAAACCAGAAGGAGCGTGAAATGATCCCCCTGTTTTCCAGGAGAGATTTGGGGATTCTACGAAGTGACAGGAAGAATTAAAATGGTAACCGCATCAACCTGCCCCCCGTCCCCCCGTCCCCCCCCCGTGCTGGTCATGAAGAGCTGGGCTGGCTCCCTTCCTTCCAAAGAAGAATGTCTTCCCCAATTCTCAAAGTCTCAGAGCAAGGTTGGCCTTTGAGTCCCAAAGTGCCACTTCTGCCCCACAGGTGTGATTTGCAGATGGGTGCTGGGCCTCGGCCAAAGAAGGAATGAGACAGCGGAGGAGGCCCTTGACCGCTTCTCAAGGGCGTTGCGTATCTCTACTGCTGTGTATTTGCCTGCAGCCTTGGCGGTCAAGAGGTGGGGACGTGTCAGGGATCTAGAGTCCCATAATGTCTATGGAGCTTCTCAGTCATCCAGGTGACGGTTGTGCCGGAGGTGCTTTTTCAAAAGGCAACTGGACTTTCCTGGTTTTTTCCTTGAAAACATTTTACTCCTCATCCAAGAAGCTTGGATGCTCCTGGAGATCTGAAGAAGCTTCTTGGATGAGAAGCAAAACATTTTCAAAGAAAATAACAAGGAAGTCCAGTTGACTTTTGAAAAAGCACCTCTGGGACGAAGACACAATGCAGTTCAGCCAAGTGGGAATGCGACCAAGAAATCACAATTAAGCAAACCATGGCTTAGCACAGTGGATGAAGCCGCCCTCTCTTTTATTATGGAGGTTTCTCCCTGACAAATATGCCAAAATGGACGCCCTGGTGCTCAAATTCCACAAGTTAACAGGCCCCTTTTGTTTCACCTCCAACTTCGGACGACCGAGGCGGGCTGCTGTGCATCTCCTTATCAGGGAATTTATCTTTTACCACAAATATGTCCTGGTGATTTACAAGGCTCCAAAATCCCATTAAAGGCAGCCCTGAAGAGTCTGACACCCCTTTTATAGAGCCAGCCAGGAGCAGCTTTGGCACAAGTAAATAACCCAGAGGTGGTTGGGGAGGGATGAGAGCCAGCTCATTCATCTCCCGGCATCTCAGGAACATCCCAACGTAGCTGAAACAAAAGATGTCAGAAGAGATAAGGTGCTTTGTGTCACCTGGTTAATGAATCTGCAAAGGAGTAAAATCCAAAGCGGAAAAAGGATTTGGAGAGAAAAGCATAAAAGGGACAATGTTTTACAGAGAATAAAGCTTGAAATCCTTGGGAGTGAACTTCCAGCGCATCAAAGCACACAGAATATATGATTTTCATAATAAGTTGGCTCTGTGTGACGAATAAAAACCATCTCTGCCAGATTCAGATTCTTTTTCCCCTTCATTCAAGTCTTTAAAATGTCCACCTCATCCACAAAGATAATGATGGTTCATCATATGGATTGTCAGAGGGAAAACCCAGCCTTAGTTTCCACGGATCCCATAACCCAGGTGGAAGGGTTAGAAGCTTGTTACTCACCTCTCAGGTTCCGGTAAATCCCACCGTTTTTCTGCGTAGGTGATCCAGCAGCGCACGAACGAGCCATCCTAGAGCAGGTCTAGATTCCCAGGGATGTGGGGCTCCTCCGTTGGCAGTGGGGGAATCCGGGGAGATAAGGCTGCGCTTGGAAAGGGAGCTACCTCAGCACCTGCTCAGCTCAGCAGGGTGTAATGTAGACAATTAACACTTTCCTCTGTGTCCCTACTTTATCTTTGCTGCTCTTGGCCTATGTAGCTTGTAACTTATTGGGAGGAGGAGGAGGAGGAGGAGGAGATGATCTTTGATACTCTCTAAGCTTGTTGTTTTCTCGCAAACATTTCATTACCCGAAGAGGTAACATCATCAGTGTCAGAAGGGAGTGGGGTTTGCTCTCTGTTTATACAGGAACCACCTACGTAAAGGTTTGGTTATCCATCATCCTTAGGAAAGATCCCTGGGTAATAGAGACATGTAAGCGGCCCATTTCTCTCAATGCCATCGCTTGGCTCTCTTCCAGGAAGGGACCCCAGAGATCGCCCACCTCCTCTGCATCCTGACCCAACAGGCAGAGGCACCCAAATGCCAGGAATCCTCCTGAGGAAATGGGGGGGGGGCCTCCCTCCCCTTTCTTCTCCCAGAGGCTGTTAAGGGTTCCGGTGAGCCAACCGCGTCAGCCTGAGAACTTGGTGAAATAAGCAAACCCCTCGCTCTGCTGCCTTGAGGAGGGTTGGCAGGACGAGTCCATCAAGGGCCACTCATTAATACTCTCTTCCCACTTGAACCAAGAACGGCCGATCCGGTGTCCGGTTTCTCTGGCCACCACCAGCCATTTTGCGCCTCTCCCCGACATTTTCTATAAACCTTCCAAAAACGAAGCTCCCTCCCTTTCTCATCTGACCTCCTCGTTTGTTTCCTTTTTGATGAAGTCACTGGGGTGACATGATTTGCCTACTGCCTCATTCTTGTAGCATTTGATCCTGACAAGCAAAGGATGAGTAATGTTTTCCATTCACCGCAGGGGAAAAAAAAAAAGAACTCAGAGTTCAGGTCTGCAGTTTGAACAGGCTAGTCTGTTTAGCAACCACAGTTGGAACTGGCAACTCGTCCTTAAGCGAAGTAGTGGCTGCATGACCCTGTAATTGCGCTTACGATCTTATTTTCACTTTCCTTCGCTTTGCAGACCTGCAAGTTTGCAAGAAGGGTTTGGTTGCAAAGTGACTTTTTCACACCATCGTAACTGCAAATGGTCTCTAAATGAGGACTACCTGTGTTGGAAAACTGACAAAGCTAACACAACCACAACAACAGCTGCCCTGTGAAAAGCATGACAGGTACTGCTTCTCTGAAAACTTGGCAAATATTTATGTAGGCTGAGCTGTTAGACGACTCCAATTCCTAATAGATTAAACAAATACAAACACACACAGAGAGGCTGCTATCACCAGCTCCTCGGGGAGGGGCACAGCGCAGCCAGGAAGGGCAGCATCCTATTTGTGTTCCTGCAAGATGGAAAGACACCTCTTTGGTAATGGTTTTGACATGGCTCAGTTGTCCTGCTTTAATAAAATGATACGCTTGGATGTCCTATTTTCTTCTTAAGGGTTTGCTTTTCTGACAACACCCTCCTTCCCTTCCTGAATGCCTGCATTCCTGCCTGGTGGTGGGGAGTTATGTCTGTGTGTGTGTGTGTGTGTGTGAAGAGACAAGACAGTGGCTGCCGTTTGAAGATGGCTCCTTGTTGGATGCAGCCTTTGCGCAACTCCTTTCCACCTCATCCTCTTAAAAAAATGCTGCTGTTCAGTTTATCTTTCTGACTCTCCTAGAAGCTCCTTCCGTTTGAACTGTCTGGAGTGAAGAACATGGAAACAAACCACAAATGCCGGCGCCTACAAAGCCCCTTCCTGACTGTCAAAATGATGCATTTGCCAGCCACCCGCATATCCCTTAAGGCTGGCTCTGTTCTCCCTTCGCACACGGGATGCGGGGTTTTGATCTCCGCTGTGCAAAGGGGTGTAGTGAGAGTCGGGTGAGCAGAACTCCTGGCAGCCCCCAGTTCACCCCACACGGTCCCTGCCTCCCTCTCTTGATGGGTATCATCGTGAGGCTGGTGAGCATTCAAACGCAACCCAGCAGAGAAACCCACAGAGAGCAGCGACAGGAGACCCGGGCGGGGGAGAAAGGATCCCTTCCACGCACTGAGCTCGAGAATAGTAGAAGAGCAGAGTTGGAAGGGACCTTGGAGATCTTCTAGTCCAACCCCTGCTCAGTCAGGAAACCTTATACCATTTCAGGCAAGTGGCTGCCCAGTCTCTTCTTGAAAACCTCCAGTGATGGAGCACTCATAACTTCTGGAGCCAAGCAGTTCCACTGGTTAATTGTTTGCAATGTTGGCCAATTTCTCTTCAGGTCCATATTGTCTCTCGCCTTGATTAGTTCCCTCCGTTGCTTCTTCTCCTGCCTTCTGGTGCTTTGGAGAATAACTTGAGCCCTTCCTCTTCTTTGGGGCAGCCCCTCAAATGTAGGAACACTGATTATCATGGGACTCCCGGTTCTTTGTTTCATTAAACCAGAGTTTCCCAGTTCCTGCAACCGTTCTTCATATGTTTTAGCCTCCAGTCCGCTAATCATCTACGTTGCTCTTCTCTGCACTCTTTCCAGAGTCTTAACATTTTCCAAGTGTGGCCTTACCAAGGCCTTACAAAGCAGTACTAACACTTCACAGGATCTTGATTCTATCCCTAGGTTAAAGCAGCCTAGGATTGCATTCGCTTTTTTGGCTGTTGCTCACGTTGAAGCGTCCACTAGGACTCCAAGATCCTTCTCACGGTTCCTGCTATTGAAAGAATGCAACCAAGTCCATTCTGATGGCTTGGCTAGGAGTTGGCACACTTAGCAAAATATCTGGGCTAAAGTCTTAACAATCCAAACCAGCAAACCAACAAGGCACCCCCAAAGGGTTGGGTTATCTTCATCGGACAGGTGGATGCCTAGAAGCCAGGGCAGCTGTCTTGAGTTGGGTCTCCTCTTCCTCCTCTGGGAGGGCCTGAGACCCCCCTCAAGGGAAGAGGCCGCTATGGAGATAACACAACTGGCTGGATTCATGCGGCCTCGCCCTGCAGTTAGGCTGGATGCCACCTTCCAATGCAGTGCGCTGCTTCGCCCAACTGAAGGTTACAAACAGACAGAAGAGTTTTAGCAACGTAGAGATTTCTTAGCCTCTTTGATCAAAAGAAGAAGAATCCAATTTGCAGAAATTCAGATTTATAGGCTTCTCTGATCAAGATAAATTATGAAATGAGAACAGATCATAGAGTTGATGGAGGAGATGAATTATTTTTCAAGCGGCTGTTGAGGGAATTCAGGTGTGTGTCTGTGTGTGTGTGTGTGTGTGTCTTTTCTAGGTCACACTCCTCGCAATGAACATTTTCACCTATGGAGGGCATTATTGACTTCTTTTTCAACTAATCTCCCGGCAAAAGCAGGCTAGAGAAATGTGTGCTGCATTTAAAAATGTTCCTCCTAACACCCACCTGGAGCCAAGCGCCCACCTCTCCCTCCGCATCCCCCGCCATGCCTGCAGAGAGGCCTGTTTCTTGCATCGGTTGCCAACATTTTAATCCTAGTCAGCACATTACGTTGCATGTCCTCCCCCCCCCCCCCCCCCCCCCGCTCAGGTTTTGATTCAAGGAACGAGGCCCCTCCTTGGAGAACTTGCAAGCCGCTTTTCAGGGGAAGGAAGAGCCGGGCAGCTTCTGCCGAACCCCTTGATCAGAATCTACAAACAGCCACCCCACAAAACACACCAACGTTTGAAACACACCAAGGAAAAGCGAAGGATGTTTTATTTTTCCTCTGATGTTCGAAAATAGCTTGCTTTTCCCCAGTTGCTTTTTTACTTGAACAATCTTATCAAAGACGGGGGGAAATGAGCGTAATGGATGGACAGGGAGATTATACACAACTGTCTCTTTTTCTCTCTTTTTCTGAGCTGATAAAACATTTGCAGTCTCTCTGCCAGCGAGCGTCAGAAACAGGCCTAACCGACCATTTTAAAAGGACCCTGGAAGGGCCCCCAAACAGCAAAGCAGAGAGTTTTACACAGGGGACGGTTTAAAAATAACCATCCCAGCATCATTCACCATGCTGAAACTATAAGAACTTGGGGTGTTTCTGTCTTTAAACTCCCTGTGGGCTTTTTACCCCGCTTGCTTCCCGTGAAAATCACAGCTGTTGCATATTCTCTACACCAACCAACCTGTCATTTCCAACCTATCTGCACTATACTGAACTCCCTAGAGAGATAATTTTGGTGCTTTTCTGGCACCCCCATGACTGGCCAGAACTTCACACAAGTGCTGGGGTGGACCAAGCCAGGAGCCAAACCTGGCAGGATTGGTGCTTTTTTGGAACTGGACTCTGCTGAGCCATCCCGATTTGAGAATGGTGTACTCGCCAGGATGCCTAAAGACCACGGAAGATCTGGGCTCCAATGGATAATAATACCACTTTATAATGCCTTGGTAAGACCGCAGCTGGAATACTCCACCCAGTTTTGGTCACTAAAATACAAAAGAGATGTTGAGACTCTAGAAAGAGTGCAGAGAAGAGCAACGAAGATGATTAGGGGACCGGAGGCTAAAAATGTAAAGAACAGTTGCAGGAACTGGGTATGTCTTGTTTAATGAAGAGAAGGGGGGACAAGATAGCAGTGCTCCAGTATTTGAGGGGCTTCCACAAAGAGGGGGTGGGGGGTGTCAACGTATTCTCCAAAGACCTGAGGACCTAAGAAGCAACGGATGGAAACTCATCAAGGAGAGAAGCAACCTGGAATTGAGAAACTGACCAGTGGAACAGCTTGCCACCAGAAATTGCGGGTGCTCCAACGCTGGAGGTTTTTAAGAAGAGGTTGGACAGCCACTTGTCTGAAATGGTCCAGGGTTTCTGGCCTCCAAGGTCCCTTCCAAGTCTGTCCCTCTGCGATGGTATCATCCCCAGGGAGAAGGAGGGAGCCCCGCTTTCTCCTGGGGGTCGGGAAGGGCAGCCTACGAGAGGCCCCTCTTCAGGCCACCCTTGGCTGCCAGCGGTGGGAAGTGACGAGGGCTTTCCTCCAGGGGAAAATACAACATTAAGCCAAGAGCAGCACTGAGGAGTAACTCCTGCTCTTCAAAAGTGGGCGTCTCCATTACAGAAGGATTCCGATCGAACGGTGGGCACAATTGGGCATTTGGCTGAGGGAAGCGCCTAAGATCACAGAAGGAAGGAAGCCCCGTTTTCCCGTTTCACCTGTGAACTGGCCTTTATTTATTTATCTGTCGACCTTTTGAAAACAGCCTTCTCCCTCTGGCCTCTGGGGGGGGGGGTCTGTCACCGCTTCACCCTGAAGGGCCCCCGTTCTCTTCTGTGGAGGCCCAGACTCCCTTGGACGGAGGCCTCGCAACCTCCCCTGGCAGCCCCTGAAAGCCTCACGGTGGCCTGGAAACTTCTTGCCTGCGGAATCTGCAGCCTTGAACCCAGGCTCCGTGCAGCTTTTTGAACAGAACGGGCTCCCACCGTTTGCACCAGTGGTGGGATTCGAAAATTTTTTACCACTGGTTCTTTGGATGTGGCTGGGTGGGCGTGGCTGGGTGGGTGTGGCAGGGGAAGGTTACTGCGAAATCCCCCCTTCCCTCCCCACCCACTGACCTGCTTTCCAGCTCCGTTCTCCTGTGCAGGGCAACCAAAGAAGACCCAGCCGATCAGCTGGGACCGGATGGGAGGCAGAGAAGAGGTGGGGTGGGATTGGCCGGTTCTCCGAATGACTCCAAATTTCTCCAGAACTGGTCAGAAGCAGCTGAATTCCACCCCTGGTTTGCATGCAGCCAACCTCAATCCAACCCACCTTGGGGGAGAAAATCTCAGCTGCATTCTTCCCGAGATTAAACAAAGGAGAGTTAAAGTCAGTGAACTTAGGGGAAACAACATGGAGTCTGTGGAAGAGGAGCGGGGGGGCAGGAAAAGGTTCATTAAAGCCGTCCGAACCTCCATCCCTTCCTTTGCGTTCCTCTCTGAGAAGGCCAATTAAGCACCATCACTCCAGAAATGCACTTGCTGCAGAATCGCTGTTATTACTGTGGGGACTTTCAGCCTCCATCGAAAAGTTGATTCAGGACTTTTGGAGAAAGTGGGCGAACCGCACAGACGATCTCAGGCAGAGGATTAGAGCCGGGCGGTGATCGCTCGGATACTGGAACAAAAGGTGATTCAGGGGTCCTCAGCCAAGTTGTCATTATCTTTCAGCAATGCTTTGCACCAGCTATTTTCGGGGTATTTTGTTTGCTTTCCCTGATTTTTAATCTTTCAGAGTTAATCACTAAATTGTTATTTTTAGAACTTCAGGCATCGACTGACGACATCGCTGCTCTTTTTATTTTATTATCTGCTTTTTAATGAATGGGTAATGAAGGATCTGCAAGGAAACAGCCAAGCGGAGACGGCACCAGGGACCCCGTGAACGAACCGTTTGAGCCAGCTTCAAAATCCCCCCCGATTCAGCCTGCTGCGCCTCAGAAGGACCAAGCACCTGCACCTCGGCAGTTTATTCTCTTTCTTTCTTTATCTATCCAATGTATATAGTTGCCCATCTCATGAGAAGTGACTCTGGATCTCATACCACAGTCGATATAAAACACAGACCTTAATGGAAAAAGCTGCCCCATCCAACGTGCCTGGTGAAAGCCGTCGCATTTCAAATGACTTTGCAGCTTCTCAAATGGATTTGGGATATTTCTGATTATCTTCTAATTTGGCCAGGAATAGACGAGTCCTTTAAGATTTCTCTGCCACCAAACAAACAGGAAGGGCGGGGGGGGGGGAATATCTCCAGGCAGGGATAAATACTCGCTAAGACCTGCAAGCATCAATCTTAGCAGGAATGAGATTTTCTCCAAGGCTGGGTGCGTCGATAAGGTTGCAACTACATTTGAGGGGTGGGGGGAGAGGAATGCCTTCAGATTAAATAAAACAGACAGTAGCAAATCTCGCCCATCGTTCAAGGCTAAGAGAGCACCTTCTTGGTAGAGATAAGTATGCCTTAGCTTGTGTGCTCGGCCATTGACCCTTTCTGGTCAGCTGGGGAACGGGCAGAAGCATCAGACCCACATCCTGGATGGGCCCTTCAAGCAAAGAGCGCAGGTCCTTCTCCAGAGGGTCCATGGCAACTCACCACCTCCAGGGGACAAGAGTTACACTACAATCAAAGAAAGAGTGGGACGGAATCATTAAAGGGAGGATACAAGAACAGGGACAGAATGAAACCTGAATTGCAAAATATTTTAATATTTTTATTTAAATAATGATAACAAAATAGTATCGTTCCATTGTCCCACAACAAGTTGGCCGTGGCGAGTTGTCCCATTCCACTCCCAAGGACCCGGCCGGACTCTGAAGGGGGCTGCGCTGGTCTCCCTTTTGAAGCTCTATCGTTCTTGAGGGTCCCAACCCACCTCTGGCAGAGCCGTAACACCGAGGGGGGAGGCCAGGCTGGGCACAGGGCACCTCTGGCTTGGGAGGAACGGTGGTGCCGCAGACGGCGCTTTCCATTCTGTGCAAGGAAGAGGGCCATCCTCTCTTGCCCGAGTCGCTGCATAGAGCAAAACGAGACGTGTCTTCCAGGCATGGCAGACTTGGAGAGCAAAGGGTGAATGCTTGGAGGAAGCTGCTCCGGACAGATTGAAAAGGGACATCCACCTCAAAACTGGAACTCAGAAAGCCTGTGTAAATTCTAGGGTAACATTATTTTGGACTCAGTCTGGAACCTTTGATGTTTTAGACCATTTTCCATGTCATGTTCAGAGAGCGGGAACCGTACGAACTGCCTTGTGAGACCTTACACCATGCACAGGCTTGGAGTAACGAAGGGGGAGCGCAGTAGGTTGTTTCTCCGGGTAGAAGAGAGCCAGCACATCCGGCTTGGGCAGAGGTAGGAAGCTCATTCTGTGTAATGCCTCCTTCTGCCACTAGAGGCTCCCAAGAGCTGCAGATATTTCCCTCCAGCCCTCCCTAGCGCCCTCTTCTGGTAAGAAACCACAAGACATAAAATGTGGTTGCTGACACTTTTGTTTCACACGCACCCCACACACCCCATTGTATCACTAGGTCGGAGGCGGGCCGGGCATTTGTACACTTCCAGATTGGCCAGCGAGGCCTGTGCGGCTGAGCCATGAAATTAACTGCCCTGCCAACGAGCCAACCCTGCCCGGAGGCCTCGCTTGTCGAAAAAGGGAGGAAAAGATTGCCCCACCTGAGCCCGCATGCTGCAGCGCTACTGATCCTTTGCTGTGGACTGCAATGCAGCTCTGATTTGCATACACCGTATATCTGAATGCTGATCAGATTATGTTGGGGATCGCTTTGAAGGCGCAGACCCCAGCACAAGCAGCCTCCCCGCTTCCTCTCCATGCCTGCCCAGGGGGAAAAAAAAACCCCAGGCTTCCTTGCCTTCCTTGCGCTTTTATTAATTCTGAAGTTATTGCAGAAACAGGCAGCGGCTTTGGCACGGCTGCAGGTGGAATGAGTGGCAGGGGAGGGAAAGCGGGCTGAGATCGAATTATTGTCGGCTTGACTTTGGGCTGTGATCCATACGCTCCGAGATTAAAACCCCCTCGCCTGCATTCGTTAATGCCAAGGGCCCTCTCCAGACCCCCCGGCCTGCAGCACAGCCTTCCGTGCCAGGGTGGGTCCCCTGCAGCGGCTCCAGAGGCTGGGGGGGGCACAGGAGTGTCAGTGGGTTGGGTTCCCAAGGAAGTGTGTAAAAGGGGTGGCACCACGCCCTATTCACACCTTGCAAGGGTTCTCAGACCTGCTGGTGGTTCGGTGGGAAAGGATTTCCTGCCACTGGAAGGAGCTAACAACCCGGGCGCGTTTCCACGCGGGCGATGCTGAGGCCTCGGAAGAGGGCTGGCCGGGGGTTGCTAAAGGGAGAGAAAAGCCAAGGGTTCCCATGGTCGAAAAGTGCGTCTTGAGTCGCTTCTGCTTCTTCCTAACTATCCGTTTATGGTTTGCAGTAAAATAACTCTAACATGTTATAAAGGCATATTCCAGACTCATTGGGGGGCGGGGGGGGGGGATATCCCTTTTCCACTAGAAGCCAGAATTAAACTGGTTTTGGAAGAATTTCTTTTCTTTCTTTCTTTTACTGACATAAATTGGTGTTTGTGTTCCTCTAACTGAGGGGATCTTTGATGAAAGTTTTTTTCATTGCTGCCGATAACTCTGGAAGACGTTTTTCGCATCTGTGGGATCTTAAGGCCTGCTGCGCTAGAGAGCAACGTGCTACAAATCCATTCTTCCCTGGATTAGTAAAAGGACGTGCAGTCAGAAGAGGCAGGTCCTTGTAAGAAAGTGGGGGGGCTCTCGTCTTGACTTTCTCCACCCCCACCCTTGAGCAGGGCATGCCAGGTAGTGGTGTAGGTTGCAGCCACTCCCAAGCCTATGGACTGTGTCAAAAAAGGAGGGATTTCACACAACAGCGTTGTGATGCTTCCCTTTTTGGTGGCTATGAGAAATGCTGCACCAAGCTCAAGTGGCCTCTTGTGGTCCAAAGAATGGAGCTCATCTTAGGGACTAACAGCTTAAAGTTCTAAATCGTTTCCTTGCAAAGGTAGAAGGTTGTGAACCAGCTCTTGGTCCTTCTGTGCTCGTTCCAAGGGCTGAAGGTAGCGCCCAAGGGCCATCCTATGCGCTCGAAGTTCCTGGGTGACTTAGGGGGCTGCCTGTTGATGCCCCTGCTCTGGTCAGATGGGCAGAAAGCAGATACACCCACGGAGGCTTTGAAGAGGTAACTTCTAGAGGAATCATCTTCCGAATTCTAGGAAGAGATAGCACCAGAATAAAATGTTTACAGGAAATGTTGCTGGTGGGTTACAGCTGAATGGCTCCGTGGTTGACCATTGGCAGCACCTGTTAAGGTTGAAAGTTCCTGGAAACTTTCTGGCTACTGGAGATGACAACCCTCAAGAATCAGCCGTCTTCTGACATGACATTCCTCTGGGTAGACTTCTTGAGGGATGTCCCATCTTCATATTCTTCTGCTATTAGAAAAAGGCTATTGGATATATCTCTCTCTGTCTCTCTCTCTATGTGTCTCTGTCTCTCTCTCTCTCTTTCTCTCTCTTTCTCTCACTCTCCTCTCTCTTTCTGTCTCTCTCTTTCTCTCACTCTCCTCTCTCTCTCTCTCTCTTTCTCTCTCTCTCTTTCTCTCTGTCTCTCTCTCTCTGTGTCTCTCTCTGTGTCTCTCTCTCTGTCTCTCTCTCTGTCTCTCTCTCTCATTTTCTTTCTCTCTCTCTCTTTCTTTCTCTCTCTCTCTCTCTCTCATTTTGGTTTCTCTGCTATTGATTTTAATGTATTTTTGAAAATAGTTATTGGCTTTTGTTGTGTTTTATGATGTCCTACTTTTAAAATCATTGTGTAAGCCGTCCTAAGAAAGTTCACCGAGGCTAATGTCTCACAATCAATGGGGGTAAATCTCTCCGTCCAAGTAGGGGAGGGGGAGGGAGGGAGAAATGTCTTATTAAGACCTAAACCTGCTCCCCCCTCCCTGCGTTCTGCTATTTGGGATGCAACACTTCTGCTATTAAAATGAATTGAAGTCACACGGCAGAATGGCGGCAGTTTGTTAAAATAACCCGAGTCAAATTAAGCCCTTGGAGAATGGATTCTTCCTGCAACGTTCCTGGCTACAAGCCAGCATGGGGCCTGAGGATTTTGCTCCGACACCCTGCAACAGCAGGAAAACTAATGTAATTACTTGTAGCTTCGTGTCCACCTGAGTAGGGAGAGGCTTCCTGGGAAGCTGACTGACAAATTGACGTGCTTGACAAGTAACCTCTGAAATGCCACCTCTCCTTCCAGGGAGATTTGGTGTCCCTCCACATTCAGTCACGGCCTGGGGACAGAAGGAGGGGTTTGGAGGTCTTGAGGATGGAGGTTCGTCCTCCGAGCTTGTGGTTGGCTTCCGAACGTTTCGTTACCAGGCTAAGCAACGCCTTCAGCAGAATTTAGGGAACGTCACGTCCTCCTGCTTATAAGGGCTTTGTGTGGTCAGTGGGACTTGTGATGCGGGGCAAGGTCAGGTCAGGTGAGGGTCACTGGGAAGTGAAGTGCTGGGGGGGAGGGGTTGTGTGGGTTGGTTGAGGTCAGGGCTATCGCTGGTTGTCTGTTGAATTCTGAGGGACTCGTAGGATGGTTTAGGTCTAGGTGTCCATGGATGGAATCGCTTGGGGAATGCTTCAATAAGCTCGCCAGCATGTCGGATGTCCCAAGGTCTTCTCTCCGTTCTCTCCTCCTTTCCCCAGAAGCATGTTCCGTCCTCCGATTCGCAAAAAACAATACTTCCCTTTGCTTAGGTGCAAGGAAGGAAGGATCCCACCAGGGGCCTTTTTCAGGAGTGGCGCACCTGTCCCCACTAAAAGGAAAAGCCTTCCTTTGGAAAAGGGCCGTAGGAGTTCTCCTCCTGGGAAAGGTGTTCACCCAGTTTCTCTTCCCCTTCCCCACCCTGAATATGGAGAGCTTTTAAAGGATGAGGAAAGACAGTTTCAATGCTAAGGTTGCTTCGAGCCCAAGTTTCTGCTGCCCAGATCTCCACTTGCACCTGAGAAGGGAGCCCGGGTATCCACGTGGAGGCAGGCTGCGTCCTTCCTGACTGCACCTCCTTTTGGTATCTCTTTGACTCCGCTGAGCAAACTTTCAGTGGTTCTTCCAGGTCATTGTATTAGCATTGGGAGCCTCTTATTTTTATTTTTATTTTTCCAAGCTGCTCTGACTGCTTTTTAAGCAGCAAAGTGGGAAACGAATATTTTAAATGAATAAATAATTGTGCTTTATTCAAATTTGGTGTACATGCATTGTAAGCCACTTTAGGGGAAACCCTGTTCACGGAAACACAAATCTTCAACGTGTGACTAAGTGAGAGGCAGGCTCCTGCCTTCTCTGCCATTTTTTCTCACCAAGTAGAACAATATCAGGAGGGGAGGTTTTGTTTTTTTTTAAACAAAGAACAGGAAGATAGAATGATCCATCAGCTAGCATTTTTTGAAATTAGACCTGTAGACTAGTCGGTCTGTTTTGGAGTTTAGAGAACTAGATGCATTAAGTGAGGGCACCTGCATGGCTGCCAGGGATCTCTCTCTCTCTCTAAGAGATTTCCACCCAAAGCACAGAAGCAACTACATGGAGTTCCATCAAGGTTTTATTCAGCTGTTGATGTCAAAGGAGCCCTTTTGTGCAGGCCAGAGTTCAATGTCTAGGAGATGTCCTCACTTGTGTCATCCTGACCAGTGGAATCTTGTCACCCTTGCTTGTCTTCTTCAGGGACACTGTCATGGTCACCATCGGCCCCGTTCCCCACCACGCCAATTCCTAAGTCGTGTGGCGCTTCTTCCGGGAAACCGTTGAGTTGCTTCCAGATGGAATACTTGGCATCCCAGAGAGCTTCCACCATGTCCCACATTCGGCTTTTTTCTTCTTGGAGAGCCTGGTCGTTGTCCCGGAGAGCGATGTATTCATTCCAAAGGCTCATTTTGTCCCTGGAGATGGCCATGTCTTCTTCCCAAAAGTTCTTGTCCTTCTTCCAAAAGGCTTTGCATTCCTTCCAAAAGGCCTTGTTCTTCTCTTCCACCGTTTCCATCTTTTCCTGCAGGGCTTTGTTCTTCTCACGCATCCCCTTGTTTGCTTCCTGGATCTCCTTGTTCTTCAACTGAAAAGCCTTGATGACATTACGGAAGGATTCGTTCCTTTCTTCCAAGGAGGAAATCTCCTCCTCTGCTCCTTTGATCTTCTCCTGGAAAATTTCTACCTTCTCCTGAAAGACCCTCACCTTCTCTCGTATGTCTGACTTTTGGGTTTGAAACAGCTTCACCTCTTCCATGAAAACCCAGTTCTCTTCCAAGAAGTCTTTGATCTGATCCAAGAAAGACTTGTTCTTGTGCTTGAAAACATGGATGTCTCCCCATAAAGCTTTGATCTTGTTGTCTTCTTGGAAGCTCCTGATCTCCCCTCTCAGTTCCCGGCACCTCTCCCAGAGCTCCCTGATGTCCTCTTGAAGGCCCTTTTTCTCCTCCTTCAGGTTGCGTTGGACCACCTCCTTCTGCAGGGCCGGGAAGGGGGCCGCATGGTGCCAGCTCTCCTTGTGGCCAGAGGAGGGGGAGGGGGCAGTGGGGCTGCCGTCACAGGACTCTGCATGACTCGGAGACAAGTCCAGCTTCTTCTTCCTGTTATCCATTGGGCCAAAGCTAGAAGCGGGGAAAGAAAAAGGAGTCAAAGGGAGATTTCAGGCTTCC
Organism: Pseudonaja textilis; assembly: GCF_900518735.1. The sequence goes on from NW_020769332.1 coordinate 15,215,416, forward strand.
TGTCAGTAGGTGGGGCCTTTGTGAAATTTGGAGAACTTTCAGAGAGAGGACTCGCCCACCTTCTCTAGGACTGCAGGTGAGGTGAAGAAACTAGAAAGGAGGCTTTTTGCCTCTATTTGGAGTCTTGTGAGAGAAAATATGGATGGCCGGCTATGCTCCTCACCCACCCACCTCCGGCTTTTTTAGAGACCCCGACCCTCATGGAAATTGACTCAATTTTGGCTGCCACCACAGAGACGAAGCAAAAGATCTTCTTTCCCTTTATGTGATCTTAGTTTTGGTCTCGCTCACAATTGGGATCCTAACCCCGATTCTATCCCCAGACACTTTGTTATCCATAGTTTGCTGGCATCATTGGACCTTCTATCTTCACATGGTTTACGTTTATGCTGTTTACAAGCTGTCTAACTCCAAGTGCCTCCAGATGGCTTACAGTTAAAAGCAAGACCAAAAATATGTATATACAACTATGAAATTATAAGCAACCCAAAGCAAACATATAAACCCAAACCCCTCATTAAAGGGGGCTCAGCCATCTATCTCGCTGCCCCCAAGACTGGGAGGACAGCCAGGTCCCTGTGTTCTAGTCATGCTTACGCAGGAGAGGGGTCGACAGACAAATACTGTACCCCCAAACCTTGAGTAGGAGCGAGAGGGAATCTTAGCGATCCGTAGCACAGAAAAAATAAACGTGCTTTGTCTTCACGCAGGTGCCTGCTGTGAAGGGTCTCCGGAAATGCTGATGAAGACAGTCTTTTGATCTGAAAGCCAAAGATTTAGCTCGATCTTTGGGGAAAATATGTCCCTCCCCGCCTGCTGCTAGGAATTCTTCCAGAAGAGGCCAACCAAACACAGTCATTTGTACAGCACGTACGAACTGGGAAATGTTGGGAACAGGCGACTCTTAATGGCTTGAGGGGAGGCAGATCTGAAGCTATGGGCTTCAAGGGAGGAGGGGGGGGAGTGGCGAGTCTGTGTCCTGCCCGAGGGCTCCTAAGGAAGGATTTGGTTGGCCTCTGGGAGAAGCCAGCTTCTGGACCACATAAGGCTCTTCTTCAGGGTTTAAAAGATAGCTTTGAATCCAGGAACGGATTCAAAGGAGTGCAAGCAAGAGGAACGGCCACTGACCTGCCACACTTCCTCCTCTTCTGTTGATGTTCCCTTTGTTCACAGCTCTGCTGCTATGGCAGCCAGGGAATCTTAAGGAAACAAACCTAGAACATCTGCAGTTCTCGGACAGGCCCTGACAGGAGACCGGCTGCCGGTTTCCCCTGGGCGCCAACAAGCCAGACTTCAACAAGCTCATTAATCAAGAGAGGAGGTGTGTTTGGATACTCCGAGGGGGAAAAGGAACATCACGATTATCAGGAAACAATCCTAATAGACACTTAAATGAATACCAAGAGAGCGAAGTGGAGAGAAATAACAAGTGTGCATTACAAGCACAAGGATCTCCGAGAGATCCTTAAGTTCAAGTCAACTCAAACATGGTGGCCAAGGGTTGGGATTCCATCCTCGTCTTGCGATTGTTCTGCCCCCCGAAAAAAGATCTAAAAGGTTCCTGAGAAGGTGTCCCAGTGATCCAGCTCTTCTTTCCAAAGGATGGCCGCTTCTCTCCACTCGTCTACTTCCTCCTGCCAAAGATCCTGCTCCTCCTGGAAGACCTTCTGGATGGCCCCAAAGAGGCCCATGGTCTTCGTCCAAAGCTCTAGGTTTTGCTCCCAGATGGCTCTGTTTCTCCCGCTGGTGTTCTTGGAAATCTCCCGGAGCTTCTGCCAGAAGACCCGCAGCTTCTCTTTGCTCTTCTGGTTTTGCTTCTTCAGCATCTCAATGGCGCCTTGCAGAGCCGCTTCCCTTCTGAGGACGTCCGGATCCTCCTGGTCCATCCCGAGCCCCAGCCCCCATTGATCGGCCCCAAACCTGTCGCAGGAAATGCAGGTGGCTCTAGCAAGGATGGGAGAGGGAAACATGGGTGAAGCTCTGGCATGGAGTCAGGGAATGCCCTTCCCTCTGTGCCCACAAAAGGCACAGAAAGCAGCCACCTGAAAGAGGAGCAGCCCGTGAAACGGATTATGACATCAAGGGCTCTGAGGCAGGTCAGGTCTGCTAGGGAGGTTTCTTGACACTGCTTGTTCCGTAACCCATTTGAGGGAGGGAGGGAGGGAGGAATTATCCAAGGTGCGTACACAACTGCTGCTCCTCCTCCAAATGAGAAGCTCCTTGGGGAAATGGCCCCTCTCTGCCACTCCTTGGGTGTGAATGTGTGTGTGTTACATCTGAGCCAGACACTTGCCTGCCTGCCTGCCTGCCTGCACTGCGGTGGCATTCATCACTTGTGGGTATTTACAGCTGCTAAATATTTCTCTCGGGAGGTTCGTTTGATCCGTTTCCTCCTTACTATACCCTAGAAAGCTGTCACAGACTCGTTAGCCCTGGAAAGTGACAGCTGTTGACAGGTGTCACATTTAGTTGGTCTCTACCCAGCTGTTCCCAGCAGGTTCACCTCATCTTTCTTTTGCTCCAAAAGGAACAGAATTAGGGCAGCGCAAAGCCAAAAGGACTTTGTGGTCCCGCTTTGATCTGAGCCGTCGCCCTAACCCTCCCCTCTCTCCTTCACTGGGAGCGAGGTCGCAGCTCCTGGGCTGCTCTGAGTCGTCCTGCGTTGCAGGTGGGGAGAACATCTTTCTCCTCCTCCCAGGTGTGTCCCGGGTGCGTTGGGGGATGCCGGCCGAGCTAGACAAGAACCATGGGTGCCTGACAAGCCCGCCTCAAAGGTGAAGAAAGGCCGCTAAGGATGCACCTGAGGCTCACCTGCCTACCTGGTGAAACAGTCGAACGCCCCACCCGGTTCCCACCTCTTGGGAATCTCCTCTTGGCTCAGGGATGGAGCCTTGAACAGACAGGAGAGGCTGGTAGCTGGGTGGATGGCAAGAAGATCACCTCTGTTTCATAGAATCATGGGGCTGAAAGGGACCTTGGAGGTCCTCTAGTCCACCCCACCTGCTGCCCCCTAACGGCAGGAGCTCTGATAGCAGCTTGGTCAAAGGGTTGTCCCATCTTTTCTTGGACACCAGCGATGGTGGACCTCAACAGAATAACTGAAAGGGACCTTGGAGGTCCGCTAGTCCAACTCCCAGCACAAGCAGGAGACATTTATGCTCCTAGGCCATTTCAGACCATTTCTCCAGGTTGACCCTGGGAGGCCTACCAGCCAAGTGCAGCCCTTGCGGGATCTTCGGCCTTTGCACCTGCAGGTCCCCCTCCAAGTGCTATTCGAGGTGTTAGGACATGCTGGCGTTCACTGCACAGGGCCTGAGGGGCCAGGAAGGCCTCTGGCTAAGAAAGGGGGGCTCCATAATTTGTGCTCAGGGCTGAAATGTAGGGAAGGGGCTACCTGCGTTGGGTGATGAAACACCTGCAAGAAGACAACCCAGCTCCGAGGGCACCAAGGACCCCTGCGAGGAGGCCTCCCCCTGGCTGCCTGCTCCCAGGACCAAGCGATGGTCCTTCCCCACATGGACGTGGCTCTTGTGCTGCAGTCCTGGGTCGACCAGCCCTCCTGCTTCCTCACCGGAAGTCCCGTCGCTCTCTCTCTCTCTGCCCCTTTCCGTCGGCTTAACTTTCTTTCCTCCCTCTCTTTTTGCCTGCTCCAAATAATGATAATCATATGAATCATATGAAATCCAGCTAGTAAATTCAGGAAAGGAACTTCGTGTGGCTTTCTTTGTATTCTTGCTGCTTGGACTTTGCGAGAGTTTATGAGATGCGACAAAAGGCATTTGCAGTGGTGCAGAGCACTAAATTAAAATCCAGTTGTAAGCAATTTGCTTGCAAATAAGGATGTGGCATTCTTGGCTGGCATCCAACGTTATTAAGGAAAAGGGTGTGTGGTTTTCTTATGAAGTCAACGTCTCGCCACACAGGCAGTCTTTCTTTCTGTTTAATTCTCCACGGCATCCATTGTTGCAGCGACAATGAGGTGGCCGTGCCTGGAAAACAGAGAAGGCGACCCAGGATCTTTGGATGGGTTCAGACGACGCCTTCAACCAGGTCAGTGATTGCAGATAGACAATGAAACTGGTTTGCTGTTGACTTGGTTAGTCTTACCTGGTTTTGCAAGACCAGCTTCTTGGGTCTGTGGGAGGTCATCATCCTGGGCCAAACCAGGAGATGTGACCATTTAATTACCAGGAATATCTGGTATAAACCAGCACTTCTCTTCTGCCCTGGGTTGTGTCCAACCCAGCTGAAGGAACTTCTCTTCTGCTCTGGTCTCAAAGCCTCAAAGAGTCCAGGATTGAACAAGGATGGACAATTCACTTTGGTGTCTTGGCAACCACTGGGGTAGTTCCAGCCGTCATTTCCTCACAGGGTCCTCTGGGAGAGGATGAGGAAGGAGAAGAGCAACCACTATCAAGACAAGACCAAGAGAGGTTCCAAAGAATCCATGGTTCCCTCCGCAGTGGTGCCGCCTCCTCCTCTTCCTCCTCCTCTTCTCTTGGCTCAATGAGGATTTTGGCCAATTAAAGGAGATTGTTGTTAGAAATTGCACAGCCTGGAGCTTTAGCTTGAGAGAGCAAATCAATACAGAGCTTTTAAATTAACAAAACCAAAGAAAGACACCCATGGAGAATCGGCTCTTGAAAAATTAACTGGGAATTGGCTCGGTTAAGATTTTGCCATCCAGAAATACTAGACTTCAAACAAAATAAGCAAAGGTTTGCAAAGAGCAGAGATAAACTTGTAGGGGATAAACTTTAAGGGGTCTATCGATTCGTGGGGGGGGGGGGGAAGGTTTTCTGCTGGCAGCCCCAATTTGGAAAGGACTTTCTCAAGGAGACCCTCCTAATTCTGACTTGTGTGCACCAAGGAAAACATGGTTATTTTTTCCTGGACTTTGACGATATCACAGTAGGCTAATATGTTATTATCTATTATGCAAATACATCAACATTTGAACACTGCATAGACCTTTTTTTTTGCTGCTTTTATTGTTTAGGCGGGCAATGTCCTTATTCAGATTTCTGTTATTCGTATTGGTGTACAGTAGGCTGTCCTGGAAATTTCTGGCTAAAGGAAAGTGGAACCTCCCCGTAAGAGCCGCTTGAACCCCCAAATGTCTTCAGGAACTCAATGCACCGGTGGAGGGGACTAGGATAGAACCCCAAGTTTCACCCGGTCACCAGGATTCAGAGCAGCAGCGAAGCCTCCCAGGCTGGAGGAAATATCTCATGACGGGACCTGGCCAGCCTCACCCTGCCAGGGTGAAAAAGAAGCCGCGGGGGGGGGGGGGGGTCTCAGCCGGCCCACTTCAAAAGAAGAAATGGGGGGAGGGTTAGGTAAAGCAGCAGAGAAGAAATGTGAGGGCGGGGGGACATTTTCCTCATTTCCTGGAATTTTTGTAGGAGTTGCAACATTCGGTGGCTGAACTCTGCAACCTGCAAGCCTGAAAGAATTCCCATCAGGCCGGGCATCCTTGCCTGACGTGAGGTCCCTTTTTCCTTGCCTTTGCCTCTTGCAGGGGAGGAGAGAGCTTGATTGACATGTGGTATGGATGGGGGGGGTGGGGGGGATAGAAAAAGATACACCAGCACTCCCCCCACCCGACTCCGTGTGTAAATTGAGCTCCGTGTATAAATGCAGCCATTGGCTTCCTCTCTCCAACCACGGGAGGATCATCGCTGCAACTCAACCGTCGGATGGGCTTGTTGTAAGAGCTGGGGGGGTGGGGGTGGCAGGGATGCTCCTGGCAGACCTTTGGGCAAGAAAAACCTCTTGCAAGAAGATTTGGCTTCATTGCCACCTGCCTTCTCCAGAAGTGTGTCCACCAGTCATGTTTAAACGCTCGTCTTTTCCACGGCATAAAACGGACAGCTGGATAAATGGGGAAACGGGGGGAGGCAGAGGCTGACTTGGGCGCTTTCTATGTTGCTGAAGGAAGCATCTTTGGAGTCTTCCAGAGACTCACAAAATCGGTTTAATGCTTTTCTACCTCTCTCTCCTCGTACTTGGATTCTTACCCACCACCCACCACCCCACCACCACCCTTTTCCCTTTATTGTCTGGCATTCCTGCAACATGGTTATATTCCGTGGCCACCTAGAGAAGAGAACAACGGGTTTCCAAAGAAAATGGAGATTTGATTTCCACTTGGGGAAGACAGCGGTTTTGTCACCTCTCTCTCTCTCTCTGTCTCTCTCTCTCTCTCTCTCTCTCTCTAATTATCCCCCCCCCCCCGCTTTTGTTATCTAATTATCTATTCCAACACCAAGGTTGCTCAGCCTTCCGAGCTGTAATCAGATGCTTAACCAGCTGTGCAGCCGTTCTCCACCGTCTGAAACCACCAGCCTATGAAGTCCTCACTCTTTGGGGCACAATTACTCCACAGGCTGCAGAAAGAAATTGGTGAGATCCACGTCCTAAAGAGACCCGACTCAGATGACCACCATCTGACTGCACAATTTTGCTTCCTGTCTTTCCATCTGTTCACTCGAAGCTCCCCTTCCTGGGGGGGCTGGGCAGTGGGGAGGGGGGGGCGGCGTTGCAGAGACGCTGCTTGGAAGCTCCCGCCTTCCTTGCTTTCGCTGTGGTCCCTCCTAATCCATTTCTCTTGCTTAAAATTGAGCCAACCCTGAACTAACATGTTGGGTTGGCTTCCGTCCTTTTCAGGTCGGACATCCGAGTTGAAAGAACTGAAAGTCAAACATTTTCTGTTTATTGAAAATAAAAGACTTTCGGAAGGATGAAAGATCAGCCGATCTAAATAGATCTGCCATCCCCTTGAGATTCCTTTCTCGGAAAGTGGGTGCCCTTCTTCTGAAGACTGTATGGATTGGACTTGCTTGTGCAGGGCAAGTCAGCTGGAATGTAACATGGAAGGTCCCGTTTGGAATCTTTCTTCATTGAGACCTGTCTCCAGACCCCATTTTCACTGTTTGGAGCAGGGTGCATCTTTTGAGTGATAAAACATCCTTTTTCAAGTCAGTCATTCAGAACAGGACACTGCTGGTGTGGTGCCTGCCTGCCTGCCTCTTTTCTTATCCCGTCCCTTCACACATGGTTGTGGATCAGATCCCACATGGGACTCACCACTCTGCTCTTGAGGCCGTGGAGCTGAGAGGTGGCCAAACTGTGTCCTGCGTTGCATAATCTGCTTGTCAACATTATGCAAAACCCTCCATCTATTTATTTGGCCTCACGTAACAACACAGGCCATCACCGCCTTGTAATTAGAGAGGAAATTAATTCAAAGTGGACCATTTGTGGGCCAAATGTCAGGCTCTTCATGGGCTTCAACAATGACTACATTTATGACGTGGACTTTGGGTCAATCCAGGGACGGAGCAGGTGGCAAGGAATCTGTGGTTCCTTCAGCTTATGGGGCTTTAGCTGGGTCTCCAATCCTAACCTCACTATAGGGCTGAGCTGGAAGTCTAAGCCAGGGGTGTCCAACCTTGGCCACTTTAAGACTTGTGGACTTCAACTCCCAGAATTCCTCAGCAAAGCTGGCTGAGGAATTCTGGGAGTTGAAGTCCACAAGTCTTAAAGTGGCCAAGGTTGGCTGAGGAATTCTGGGAGTTGAAGTCCACAAGTCTTAAAGTGGCCAAGGTTGGACACCCCTGGTCTAAGCTGAACCATCAGAAGGCAGGACCTACAATCGCTTCCACTGGGGATTTAATCAACCATGATTAATTAGGAAGAGCAGATTTTAGCAAGGTGGAGGGAGTTAAAATTAGGCTCTTTTCTGCTGGCTTAGTTTTAATGGGGGGAATTTTCCTTTTAATTAACGAGCTCCTCTTGTAGCTCCACCAATGTCACCGCATTTTAATGTAGTTTTGCTAATATGTAGATTCAGTGGCCTGTCAGTGAAATACGGTTGGACTAATTTGCAACTATATGAAACGAAAGAGATAGCTCAGTAAAAATAACACAGAGGCCTAATCAAAGCTTAAGTCGAAGTATAATTGGGCTGGTAGCCTTGCACCGGAGACCTGGAGACCGGAGAGCCCAGGCGCCTGCCTTCATCGTCCTGGTTGGTCTTTCTAGGTCTCAACATGGAGAAGAACACCGTGATGGATCTTTTCAATTCTGCAGCGCTGCCCAATTGGCCCTCCAGAGACCCAACCTAGTGAGTCAACGCCTCCTTCCGTGCTCAGCAAACAGCGCCAGCCTAAACAACACATCACTTTTCCCTCAGTCTCTCCACAACGAAAGCCACCTTCCTCCCCTTTCACCTTCCTTGTAGGCAGGTAGAACCTTCGAGAGGAAGGAAATCTCAGCCTCACTTCCCACTTTTGTGCTGAACCACTGAAAATGATTTCCTTTGCAAGTCCCCAGCTGGATAATATATTTATTACCCGAGATGGATGAATCTCTCTAACTTTGGCTTGGAAAAATTGAGTCAAGTTTTGTGATTAGTTCAGGATGATGTGGCTGAAAGAAGAAGAAGAAGGGAGAAAAAAAAGCAAAGATAAGTTTATACGGAAGCAACATAATGTATATTTCTGAATCATGGAAAATAATGATTGCATCCTACTTGGCAATTGCCCGATTCCACCTTATTTCCTGTAGCCAATTCCATGCCCCTGACCTTAAGAAGGATTAGGATAAACTAGACTCTGCCGGCTCTTGCAAGCTCCCGAGCCAGGCTAGGAAATCAAAGTGATGGATGCTTATGCTACTTATGATAAGGTTACAGTACCAGGATCCTGCAAGTCCGAATACGCTTCCCTTTGCCTTTGTGAGCATGGGGAGGGGTCTTGCCTGGGATGCTTACTCGGGTTACAGACCTGCCCCAGACTCAAGCTTCCTTTATCTAGCCACTGCCTTGCTTGAGGCTCTTGCACCTGTTCCTCCAAGTTATTCCTATGGCCACCACATGGTCAGGGACCGGGAGTTAAAAGCACCATTCCATCGCCCCCATCTTTAACCCCTCCAAGCCAGACCATTTTCCAAAAAAACTGGAGCAAAGGTGTCCAGGAGAAGCTCCGGTGACTTCTTCTCTATCATTGCATCCTCGTGGAAAGGGCACCTGACGCTCCTGAGCTCCGGTGACTGTTCTAACCCCCCCGAACCCCAAAACTTCTGCAAAAGGCCTTCTACAGTCCCTCTGGCTACCTGCCAGGGTTGGCACCAGCAAACCTGATTCAGCCCGTTCCTTTTTTTGCAGGTACTGGGTGACCAATTGCTGCAAGAAAATGCATCTCCCTCTCTGCTCCACAGAAAGACCAGTTATCAGAGCATCTTGGAGCTTCAGGTCATTAACTTCGACAGGTGAGAGGTGAGCCAAGGGATAAGGAAGCCAGAAAGGGGGGGGGTAAAATCTAGGGGCGACACCTCTGTGCCCCTGTGAAAGGTCAGCAGCATCCCCCATGACCAGATTTAAAGTTCAAACGGGGGTTGATGAAAGACCTTTGCTGAGCAGCCATCCAATCTGCTCAGCTCCGTTCAAAGGACCCCCCCACCCCTCCTCTCCCTTCCCCAGTTGTCCAAGAATCTTTTTGTGAGGTTAATGCTCAGCTAGAGTGGAAAATATGAGTGAAGGAAAGGTCAGAGACTGGCATTTCAGATTTCCTGCATTTGAGTCTCTCGTTTCAACCAGGAGGAAACTCCTCCCAGGGTGGGAGGTGGAAATTGGGTGGGCTGGGGGTGGCAGCTGCTACCTGGGGTCTTGGGGCTGCCCCCCCCCCTGGAAGCAGGACTCAAAAAGAAGGTGCGTGCGAGGCCTTCATTAGCATAGCACACTAAGCCCAAGTCAACAAGTCACCTGTGAACAAGAATGCCTTTATCCTCTGCTGACTTAGCCAAGCAAGACTGATTGAAACCTCCTCCTCTTTAGACTCTGCACAGGAACGGCCTGACCTTTAAAACAAGAAACTTTAATTTCAAGGTGTTCCAACTCTCTGGGTGGAAAATCCACTTCTTTCCTTTCCTCGCAGTGTGCGCATCCAGGTGCGCTGGCCTAGATATCGATGCAAGCCATAACGACCCCGCCCCTGCGTTGTGATCCCATCCCGCAAATGAGGCCATGATGCTCTGGTAATGGCAGAAGCGGGTCAAGACACCAAGGATGGCACTGCAGATCCTGGATCCAGCGCAGCTGCTCTGCCAATCCATCCCAAGAGGCCTGGACTCAAAATCCAGGGTCTACTAACAGGTAGGAAATCTACTTGCTCTTGCTGGGGGCGGGGAGGGGCAGAACAAGGTCCACCTGTGATTCAGAGAAGTTTTCCTCCTCTTCCTCAGAACTTGTGCACGTGCTTTGGAGAGCCCGACCTCTTCGAGTCAACAATATCAGTGCAAAATATTCCCATCTTTGGCTGGAAACCAGCCTGGCCAAATTACGGGTCCCCAGAGAGCAGATGAGGATTTTGGTTGGTCGGAGAGGAAGTGCTGAGGTGGAGCTGTGAAAGGCTACCCGGCAGTTTGAGGAAAGCGGAGGAACAAGAACAAGAGGACTCGGGGGGCCCTTGGTGCTCTCTGAGCTGGGCTGGTTTCTTGCAGGTGTTTCATGGCCCAACTAGGGAACATTGTCACTGATGATGTTCCCCAGTCGGATCCTGAAATGTCTGCAAGAAAATCACCCAGACCAGAGCCCCATAGTCCCCTCCTCCTCCTCCTCCTCCTCCTCCCCCTCCCCCTCCTCCCCACAAGTCCCACTGCCTTCTAGCAAGCTCAGAGACCAGCAAGGGCACCACAATCCCACCCTGATCTACAGAGATTCTCTTGTATTGGTACCAGAAGGTCTTTTAGAAATAAAGGAGCAACTCTGGGGCAAAACTCCAGGATTTGGTCGAGTTCAGAAGAGAGAATTCTTGGGGGAATTTTACTCCTCCTTGAATATTCACTTGAATCCCATTTAGCAGTCTATGAAAGTAGGTTACTTCCATCTTCCGAAAGTGTATTGTTTACTGTCCTTACATAAAGGATCTTTACAGCTGCTAAGATTAATGGGAGTGCTTCTCCGTTCCAAATTATCCAAAGTATTAACAACAATAGGACTTCTTTTTTTCCCTTGTAGTGGGGTGGGCTGTGTGCCTGTGTGAGTGTGTGCTCGCAACAATTTGGCAATGAAGCCTCCTTCAGCATAGAGGAACTGCTGTTAATTGAAAGTAAGAAATACGTTGGTGTCAAATGCAGTATTTAAATGCTAAACATTCGCTAAGTTTAATTCCAGTCAGTTGAACAGATTCGCTGCTTCATAATTACAGTAAATTAATCTCTTATTTCATTGCTACACAACCAACCATTTTAAGCTGACTGCCTGCTGAAGCTCGCCTACTTTCTATTTATGGGAATAAGGTCAGTGCAGAAAGGATGAGCTCTTTTTATTTGATCCAAACAAAGGCAACTTTTGAATAAGGAAAAGTATAAATATTCTTCAGAAAATTGAGAACGTAGGCCGATGAGGGAACAGAGCCTCTTTGATGGTTTTAATAGATTCCATGTGCAGCTTTGAGTAAACCACCAGGCGTCCTTCCCGAGTCAGCAAGATGTAAATGCTGGAAATAAATAAATAAAGGTCATGATGAACAACTCTGTGCTTGATGCTCAAGGTGTTATTTCTACAAAACTGGTTCTGACTGAATCTTTAAGCGTCTTGTTCTATTCCTGTCTTGCCCTCTTGTGTGGTTGGGGTCTAGCAAAACTGTGGGGAAACCGGCCTCAGAGCTGGAGCTGTCGTGCCCAGGGCCTTCCTAAAGTGGTACAACCTCTAACTCCGGAGGATATGACATACTCAGCTTGTTGACATGATGCAACATGGTTTCTACTTACACTCTGGGTTAGTTCTGGACCTCAAGTTTCCAACTCAAGCTCCTTACGTTCTGGTTTCTTCTTGATGGCTCACTAGGACTTCTCTGGGACAATGTCATGGATATCACCGAACTACGTCCATAACTAAAGAAGAGTGAAACGTGGCATTCCTGATTCTAAATGCTACCACTTGTTTTGTGAATGAAAACTCTGCTGAAATATGTAGGAGGAGGAGGAGGAAGACCAGGGACATCTGCCAGATGGACCACGTAAGAAGAATTGGGATCACTTCAGACAGGTTTCCAAAGTATGGCTAGCCAATGTCCTTGATTCTGAATACAAAGATTGAGACCAGAGAGCGGTAGAAATCATACCATAGAAGGCGTCGTGCTTGGTGGAAGGTCAAACTCCGCTGTGTTTTGTTTGATTTGTTTAGGACAAGGACTCCCAAGGGTTGGTCTTGCAAGAGTTTCAGATTCTCTTTTCTTTGGCAGTGATCCCATAAAACGGGCCGTTTCAGCTGCCATTGGCCTCCCACGTTCGTCTAGAAGTTCCCTTGCGTGACAAGACAGTTGGTGTAGTGATTGTTATTGATTGATGTGACTATCCTGGCCTTGAGTTTTATGAATTTGATGATGTTCCTTATAGACCTTTTATATCATGTGGTTAATTGTTGCACTATTTCTGCTGCTTAATGTTTTCATTATTTGTAAGCTGCCGATAGTCATATATGTGAGATGGGTGGCTATATAAATTAAAGAGCGATATAAAGAGTTAGCCTGCAATACTGCTCTTCAAGCACTGCACCACCACGGCTCATCCCAAGCGTTTGCACGGCTAATTGGAATGGAGGGCGATTCACAAGTCTCGCTGGCCATTGGGTTCCAACTTGTTCTCCCTTTTCCTTTGATGGAGCTGCCTGGCCCTTCCACGCTCGGAAACGGAGTGGAGTGGGGCTGCTTCCAGAGAGCCCGGGGGCAAAGGGAGGCCTTGAGAGACAGGTTCCGCAGTTGGCCAGATCAGCACGGATCTCCGTCCACCTCCTCGGAGGAAGCCTAAGAGTGATTGATGCCTCCCTTGTGGAGGAGGAGGTGGGTGTGGAGGAAGATTGATGAGAAGAAAGGGAGACTCTCTCTTCCACGCCAGCAGTTGGTCTGAAGGTTAGCTTAGTTTTATTGATCAATAGCCCAACGGCCTCCCTTTTCTAAACCTTTCTCTGCATTGGAGCCGGTGTCCACATCAAGTTGCTTTTGCCAGTTGGAAGAGAACTAATTCTTCCCATCCCCTTCAAGCTTGCTGTGCAAACAGAAGGAAATGTTGTGATACACATGTGACATCAAAATGATCGGGTAGCATAATAAATCCAACCCAGAGTTCTGAAATCCAGCATCAGTGATGGGTTTGCATTCCTGCGCACACCAGCTGCAGTTGCTCATACCGCTGAAAATAAAATTGTTCTGCCTTATTCTGCCAGAGAATTCCTTTTAGATTTCTCTTTCAACATGAATCCAACTTCTGGAAGCAAAGGAAGGACATCCTTCTGATGGTTTCTCCTCTTGCCAGCCTTCTGAAGCATCAACCCATATTCCCCCGCCTGGAATAGGTTCTTGGGAGGAAGTGTTCGCTCTTGAGGGCTACTCATGGGGTGGAACAGAAGAATGGGGAACCAGGGAGACTTCAGAGTCCAGATGGGGCAGTCATAAAGGCTTGGAAGACACCTTAGAGATCATCCAGCCCAACCCCCTCATCACCAGTGTAGAACCCCCAACTGCACGCAATCCAAATTCTGTTTAAAGTCCTCCTCCATTGCTCTCGAGGCAGTTTGCCCCTTCATTCCTCAGCTTTTGCAATTACCAAAATCCATTAAGAGTTTTTTCTTGTTGATGTTCAGTATAATCTGTTTCTTTCTCTTCCTATCTTCTGAAGGAATTCCAAACAATTCTTTCCCTTCCTCTATCAAAACCCAGTTTTAGTGCCAGCAAGCGATTGCTTTGTGATCGGTTTGTGATCCGTAGAGATGCCCAGATCCTGCCAAATATGGTTTCCTCCTTTTTATACCTTTGATTTTTTACTAACCCAATGAAGGTCCTCACATTAATCCCTCTTGTCCTTTTTACTTCATTCTTGTACCTTTCTGGGCCCCTCCTGGCTCTTGAGAGCCTGCGCTGAGGTGTCTGCCGTCCCCGCTAATTCACCAAAGTCACCTACAACTTTGATCACCTAACCTGTCAACCAGATCATTTACAAATACATATGCAGTGTCCTCATCAAGAAACTAGAAAGGAGAAAACCACATGCAAACACCCAACACTCGCAGGGCAAGCTACTGTACACAAGGAGCAAACTCCACTGTCCCTCACCCTGGCAATGCCACCTCCTTGTGTAATGAAATATCTGCAAGTCAACAGCCAAGCTCAGAGAGCAACGAGGACTCCACGTTTATAAATATGCACCCTTGGCAGTCTTAAACTTTAGCAGATGTTTGTCTCCCAACCTTTCAATATTTGTCAGAATGAGAAGGCTCCCAGCAAGGGCAACTTCTGACAAGGTCAGGAAGTGAGCCAAGATCATGTCACTGGAGCCTTTGTCACATGACCGAGGGAGGAAAAGGAGGCGCTAATCTCCCGAAGCTTTTGGAAAGAGTCCAGACGAAGGTCGGCTTAACCTTCCCAGAGGGTGCCAGGTTCCCAGAGGCCCTTCAATTGGCAGGGACAGCAAGTGGGCCTGGCTTGGTCCGTAAAGGTAGCCTGAAGCTGCCTTTGAAAAGAAATGGTCATTTTTGGCAGAGGAAGGGAAAGTGCGATGAGGAAACCAATTGGCTGCCTTGCATATCAAGGATATCTATCTATAGACAGGGATGTGACTCCTGTCCATGCCAGCTATAAATGTTTCGGGAGCCGGCATCCTTTTCAACCATAACGAGAAGACTGCTGGAGCCTTGCGTGGTAGAGTTTTGTCTTGTCCTGGCAGGCAGGAAGTGCAAATCAATTTCAAGTTTTATTAGAGATGACATAATTCTCCATCAGTCACATTCAGGCCTTTGGCCAAAGAGAGATTTCTATGAATAAATTGAAGAGCAGCTTTCAGAGAGGCCCCAGTCATTTCACAGGACTGCTCCAGAAGGCAAGAAGTTATTCTGAGAAAGGAAAGAGAGGCGCCAGGGATTGTTTTTAAATAAGCAAGCCCTTGTTAATCAGCCCTTGTGTATTACACCCACCCCTTTGTTTCAAGATGGAAGCCGCTCTCAAGCTGCTGTCAGGTTCGTGATTCTTGGCTTGGGGAAGGCAGAATAACCTTAGGAAGACCTTACTGGGGAGTCAGAAGCTGGGAAGTTGGGTCTCTGGTGGCGTTTGGTCTCGCCTACCTGCCAGGGTGCCTTGGGGCTTCCAAAAGGATGGAACTTGCCATGCAAGAGCCCCCCCCCCCCCCCGAGGGAACCTTCCCCCAAATTGGGGGCTTTGGGGTGTTTCTGACCATGCCCCTCACCTTCCACAGGTGCTGTGACCAGGACTGACAGGGAATCACAGAGACTGCAGTGGGACGAACACCAGAAGGGCACAACTTAGTCCCATCTCAATATTCAACATTCCTTTCAGCCTAAAACGGCTCACAGGGACAGCAGGGAGACTGAAAGAAAGGGAGTTGTGTCAACCGTTGTGGGAAACAACAGGCTGGACTGGATGCATCCTTGTTGGGAGGGGAAGCCAGAGGGGCAGCGGGAGAGTCGGATCTGATCCAGGTCAGCAAGCTGGTTTGGACTGGTTGAGTCCAGGAGCTGATCAGGTTCAGAGATTCAAGTCCGTAACCCATTTGATTCACTTCAGGAAGTCAATTCATTATAAAAACAGGGCCCACCTAATTTAGTTCAACTCAAATCATTGATCTAATTTGGCAAGTTGCTTTGATCAAGAGATTTGACCACACCGCCCTCAACATTTCTCCAAACCAAAGCTTGGCACGGCTCCACTTTTCTAACACTTTGTTGGCAACTTCCCAGAGCTCACATGCACAGAGAGATCTGTGCACTGCCTGAAATGAGATGCACCAACCCAGCCTTGAAGGGGAGGGCTGCTTCCAACCAGGATGAAGGTGGCAAGCAACGTGTTCACATAGTGCGCAATCTAAGATGGACTCGCGGAGGCTATCTTCCCAACCAAGAAGTCAATGCATTTAGATTGGGGAGCTGGGGGGGCGGGGGGGGAAGACAGCTGTTTATCTGTGCCAGCAGATCAGATAGCAAATGTCTAGGTTTGCAGGGACAAATTCAGGCTGTGAGCAGATTACTGAGTAGCCGAAGAACACTGGAGGCAGGTCGTGCTCCCAGTAATTTAAGCTCCATTGGCCCTCGCCTCTTCGCAAGGAAAGGTCAAAAGGTTTGCAACTGGAGCCAGATTTTTGCCAGTCTCTGAGATTTAATTTTGCTCCCATAGCACTGCTGGTTCCCATGCTAATTTCCCTGTTCAGTGATCTGAGGATAAGTTGATAGAGGCCTTGTCATTTCCCTTCGGAAGAGCTTGGCTGCCTTCACTGGATGTAAAGCGTTTGCTGCCAGAGAGGGAGAGCTCACCGTTCTATGAAGAGGGGGGGGGGGTTCTCCTTTCTGTGGGGCCCCATGGACACTTTGCCCCGACATGGGTCAGGGGCCTTCTACTGGACACCTGAGAGCCCATTCCAAGGAAGGGAATATGGACAGGGTGAAGAGTAAGTTGGCCAAGGCAGAAATTAAATTTATTTTAATTGCCACTGAAATACAGTTCAATTTAAATCATAACATATCTTAATAGGATCTCTTTCCAAGGATGTAGTAATTCCCTCTTTGTTCAATTTCGGCAGCCATGTTCAGAGGGTTCTGGTGGCCGCTATCAAAGTCCGCTTCAAGTCATGAGGCCTGAGGCCGTTCTTCTCTAGGGAGCTAGCTGGGTCTGAGGCTTCATCCCCTAATATGCAGGAGGAATTGAATTTCCTCCAATGGTTCCAAACTGACCTAAGGCAAGTACCTTATACACAGAACAAATTACAATACGATTATTCATAGGAATGAACTTCCACCGAGCAGGATGTTCTGTGGATGAGGTGAAGAGAACAACAGCAACATGGAGAATGGACTACAGTCCTGCTCTCTTCCTTAAGCCCTGTGTTGAAGTGCCTGCAGACGTAGCTTGGAGTAGAATGACTGCTTGCTGCTGATTTGAGAGATCGGGTGAAGAACGTCCACTCCAGGCTATGGAATCCAGTTGCCCTTCTTGTCTTTAGAGGGAGTAGCGAAGCCTGAAGTTCCCCATCAAAGCAACCTTGACATAAAATTCAGGTCCATCCCTCCTCCTCCTCCTCCGACCAAGATGGAAAATATAGCTCTCCTATTTATTACCGAATTGCATTTCTGTTAGATCATTCATCACAGCCTCTGGCTTTGGAATCGTTTATCATAAAGATTCATGTAGAAATGGCACTTTATTAGACAGCGGAAAGAAATGAGTTCAGCTGCAACTTAGTGCAAGCGCTTTAATTTCTTGAAGCAGCCCAGTCTCCTTCTGGATGTGCAGGTCTCCAAATCGTTCACTGTACTCCTGTTTCAAACCTTTATGGAAACATGGTGAGAAGGATATATGTTTTCTCTCTGTGTGGGAATGAATAGCGTATTTAAAAACCCTCCTATTAAGAGAAGCGTGGCCCAAAAGCTGCACTAGAGGCAGAATTCCAGATCAAGGTGCATCTATCAGGAAATACGGGCACAAACTGGCTTTTTTAAAAAAGAAACTCTTGCAAAAAGGGAGCAAAACCGGCTTGCGAAAATGAGAAAGCGAAATTGACAGATTCCTTTCTTGTTCTGTACGGCTTTTTCCCAAGTGACTTTTAGCATCTTCACCACATTATCAGCCATCGACGGAGTGCCATAAAACCCTGTCCTCACGATTGTTACTTTGGGTCAATGATGTTTGGTGTCTTTAGAAGATGCGACAAGTCACTAGGGGGGAAATGGCCTTAGCCCAGCCATTTATTTACCTCTTTCTGAGTTATCTTCTCTCTCTCTCTCTCTCTCTCTCCCCCCCCCACCGCCCCTTTCTTTCTTTTTTTCTTTTTTTTTTAATCTTGATGTTTGCACACATTCCGCTCTGGTCGGTCTCTTTCCATTCATCCTTCGTGACTTTCTCTCTTTTGGAAAACAAAACTAGCCTTCTGCCACTAGAACTGAGCAGATGTCAAACATGGACAGGACAAAAATCCTTCTGCAAATATTGGCAAACTCACGCCCTATTGATGTTTCGGCTAAACACGCAATGAAGAATATACTCTGTCAATGGCTAAAGGGTGATTTGGCAATAAAGCGGATAATCAAATATGTTTGTTCTCCGGGTCCATTCAGTAGAGCTCATTCCTTGACTGACACGACTCAAGATCAGATGGAGAGAGATTCCCACCGTGTGTCTAATGAGGGACAGAGAAGGTGCTTGGCAAATTCCTCACACGTCTTCAGATGTTGCCATCAAACCTCCAGCTCAGGGCTTGTAACCCGTTTAGAAGGAAAGAGCCTCAAGGGTTATTCTTTGGGGGAGAGATCTGCTAGAAAAAAGAGAACTTAAGTCGATGCTACTTCCTCTGTCTCTGAAGATTCTCTGCCCTCCAGGTCATGGTTGTCCCGAAGGTGCTTCTTCAAAAGGCAACTGGATTTTCTTGGTTTGCACTTGAAGGCGTTTCACTTCTCATCCAAGAAGCCTCTTCAGTTCTGACTGAAGAACTGAACTGTTCAGTCAGCATTTAAGAAGCTTCCTGGATGAGGAGCAAAAAGCTCCTTTGGGACTACTGCTTTCTCCAATGGGTTTCATTGCCATCAGAGGTGAGGATAGTCATTTTAGAAGGTTTGAAGAGGACATGGCAAATCTATGGATGAGAGAGTAGGTGAGGCTAATAGCCAGAAGATGGCTGTTCTAATCATACAGGCAGCCTCCGTTGAAGGCCAAGGGTTTGGGGGGACAGTCCTAGAAGAGGGGTTCTCCCCCCAGGCCATTCTTCAGAGCTTCACCCAATTGCTATATTAGCCCCTGAAGGCCACCAGATAACACGATGACTTAGACCTGGTTCCCCAATGTCTTCCATTCTCCCTGGCTGAAGGCTGTGGCCGGCCCGCACAGCATCAAAGGGGAGCGGGGGAGCGGGGGAATAGCTAGCTGGTCAAGCCGATCAAAATCTATCCTATAAAATGAAAATGTCATAATTTATTGTCCCTTCCCTGGGTTTTGGATTTACAGCCTCCAGAGAAGGCAATTTATGCGGCAGCTTTGCAGAAGGGGTCAGGGAGAGAGAGAATGGCTGGCCCCTTCCTGCAAAGAGACCCTGTTGTGAGGGTGGGTCTCAGCAGCACAAGATGCCCCCGGTTGGGAGAGACGGTGACTGAAATGCAGACCATGACAAACATCTCTTTTTCCACCTAAAAGGAGACTAGGCCACGGGGCGGGAGAGAAGGTCCTGAAGGGGGGGCGGGGGTCTGTGGCTCAAAAGATTTACTTCTGTCAGATGTTTCATTATCAAGGCTGAAGAAAACTCCGGGAGCTGTCGATCATCAACCTTAGGGTTCCCGTTGGAAATGTCGCCGGCAGTTGAGGTGTAAATCTGGGTGCTCCTTCCCTAAAAGGAAGAGGGTTGAATTGCACCCTCCTTACAACAGGGAGATCAAGGCACAGTTGCTTTGCAGAATACGGAGCCGGGCCGGTGCAGGGGAGAGCAAAGCCAAAACCCCTCCAGCACAGCCACAAAATTGTGTTCCCATAAATCCCAAGGAAATCCTCCCCAAGCGATCAAGATAAGCTGCCCTCCATTTTACCAACATGCTCACTTTACACGGAGAAGGTTGGATAAAAACCACTGGAGGCTTTCAAGAAGAGACTGGACAGCCATCTGTCCAGAATGGTCTAGGGTCTCCTGCTTGAGCAGGGGGTTGGACTAGAAGACCTCCAAGGTCCCTTTCAACCCTGTTACTCTGTTATTAAAAAGCGGAAGCAGTTGAAGGAAGGATGGAAAGGATAAGAAGGTCTTTGCTCCAGGCCCACCTGGGTCCTGTCTGGAGACAACTCGGAGCTCTGAAGAGGAAAAAGGACATTGAACATCTGAAGCCTTCCAGATGTGCTGGGACCAAAACTGCAGAGTTGCCAGCCAACACCCATAACCTCTGGGGTCCCTGGAATGTATATATCTATATCTATATCCCCTCCTCCAGAGAAGCGATGAGAAGCGGTGAGAACAAAGAGGCGGAAATTGGGCCACCCTGGCTTGCCCTGCTGGGTGGGCGCCCCAGTTGCTCCTGGAGGGGCTTGAAAGGGGGCCGTGTTTGGAGGGGGGGAGGCAATGCTGGTCGCTGCAGGGGGCCTCTGAGAAATCTCGGTCCCTGAGGCAGGAGCGCCTTCTCTGTTCGGCCAAGGGGGGGGCAGGTTCCATCGTCACCTCCTCAATTTTTTAACACTCCAAATGAGCCTTTCTATTTCGTTTCATTTCCCGGGCTGAAAAGAAAAAAAAAACTTTAAAACTGTTCTTCACCATTAAGTATTCTGAAAGAGAATGAGGAAGGCGAGGTAAAAGGGCTCTTCATCTATTAATGATGCCAAAACCAGAGCTGCAGATAAAGGGAGCGAAACAGCAGCCATTGTGTCTCTGGGCGCCAGGACTTCCGGAAGTGGGGAGGCTGGGATGCGGCGGGTTGGAGAGAGATCTTAATTCTGTTTAATTCTCTTACCTAAGGCTCCGGCCAGGCAAAGGTTTAAGTACAGATTGCAGCTATTTCTGATAGGCAGTCCCTTTCTTCCCCCAAAAATAGCAGCCACCCCCCCCCTTTTTTTTTTTTTTTTAATCAATGGCAGCTCAGGATGACTGGCCAAGTTTGAGAAGTCAGGTATTCTGCAAAGAAGGCTCAAAAATATCAACTGAGATCGAGATCCCAGCAGGAACAGTTCACTTTCCAAAGGCTAACAAAACAGACCCCAAAAAAATCAGTATTCTTGACTGCAAATAAATTACAAGCACCAACCAAAGTCAGTAAGTCCCTCAAGGCGAAGATGAAAGCCAGGATCTGATCAAGTGCAACCCATCGCCTCCCCCTGCGAAGGACACAGGAGAAGCTCCCTGAAATTAAACTTGGAGGAGTTTTTCCACGTCTGATTGGTTCCTGATCTCACCCCCCACCCATCCTGTGTCCGTGGGGGTTCTCAGGCCTCCAGGCCATGCTTGTCCCAGAGGTGCTTGTCCAAGAGGCAGCTGGACTTCCTTAGTTTTTCCTTGAACCACACAACCTCTCCCCTGTTTACAAGACGATCCTTTCAGCAGCTCCACACCCACTTCGGGCACCGATCAACCTCCAAGGGGCCTCAACGGCTCTCAGAGGGAGTGGCAATGACCAGAGGACTGCAAGGAATGTAACTCCTTCCATCTTCCACCATCAAAAAAAAATTAAGGAAGTCCAGTTGTCTCTTGAAAAAGCACCTTTGGGACAGTCCATCCTGTGGCTTGCTTGGCTTTGAGGTAGCCCATTGCAGCATTTTTGCTCTGGTTTCTGGCAGCCTCTCCCTCTCTTTAGGTACCTTCCAGGAGTGCAGACTTTCACTCCCAGAATGCTCTTTTTTGACATACAGTTTTTATTAATCGTGGCAATGAAAAAGATAAAAATGAATACAAACTAAGAACAATAAAAGAATAAAAACAAAAGTAGAAATTGCAGAAAAGAAAAGAAAGGAAAATAAGAATATAGTAAGAAAAAAGAAAAGAAACAAAGAAATGATTTTCCCTTTCATCAAAACAACTACAAACCATTTTAGTAATCCATCACCTTCTCTCAGAACACAACAAATGATCTCTTCTTCCCGCAACTGATCTACAAACAAATCTTGAAAACGTCCTCGTGCAGTCCTGGCCAGCAAAATTCTTCAGGGAGCATCCGGTCTGCCAGACTCCTAGGCCCTGGAAGGCAGCCATTGAAGGGTGCGAAGGGCGTTTTCTCCCTTGACATGCCAGGCAACCGATGCCAATTGCCAGGTGTTCAGGGATGATCCAAAGAAACGTGGCTTAGGGCTGGTCACTTTGAGGATATGAACATTTCTCTTGAACTTTGACAGAAGGAGGAGTTGGCCTCACGGATCTCCAACAGAAGCCACCATGACCTCATTGCTCACGTGTCCTGATGTCATTGTGACAAGGACGCAAGTGGCACGAGGTGGATGTAGGACATGCCTTCCTTTTTGCCCCACCCTCAGGTGACCAGGGATAGAGTGTAGCATCCTTCACCCTTAGGAAATTAGATGTGTCATTTGTAGCATGAACTGATCCAATCTAAAGCGTTCCACTTCTGTTTAGACCTGTCTCAAAAAAAATCTATTATTTGCCTAGACTGGGGAAGGGGGAAAAAACTGCTGGAAACACACGTTAAGTTAGGGATATTCATGAGGCCAAGATATTAATGGGGTGAGGAAGAAGGCAACGGCTGTAGGGAAAATGATACCTTTCAACTGGCAAATTAGTACGGAAGTGATATTAAAACTGTCTCGCCTTTAATATGCACTGTAACAATTTGTGAATAAGATAAAGAGGGGAAACTACTTTGATGTGATGCTATTACTTAGAGTACTTGAAAGGGATCGTATTATGATCCATCAAAGGAAGAAATAGTAGAAACGAACGCTGCCCTGGAGGGGGCTCCGGCGATGCAATTCAAATGAGCAGTGGGAGGTTCATTTTAATAATTCGCGTTGCCTTGTGCCAATCGAACCACAAGTTGACTGTGAAAGGCAAGAGTCAAGTAAATGAGCTAAACAATTGGAAATTGCTTGGCAAAGTGTAAGAATTACACCCTGGGTTTCTGATGGCTGATTGAAAGAGGAGCGTCTGATGGTCACTTGAGGTAGCGAGTCTTCTGCCTTTTTCTCCAGAAAGGCCAACACAGCGACTTGTGCAACAAACCATGGCTTGGCCCCGTGCGCAAATCCAGGCAGCCTGAACTCTGCTGGGTCTCCAAAAGTACAACGCATTAAGCTGTAATAGCGTTTGCTTCATTTCCTGAGTGTGAAATCACGAGGTTTGCATTGATTGCAGCCTCATTTCTTCTCACATCAGGCCGTGGTGCTGCCCATGCCGCCTTGTCTCTCTGTGGATTTTCTCCTTCACCTCCAGAGCTATATGTGTTCTCGCGATCTCATTCCTTTAGAGCCGAACGCAGTGGCCCTAACGGAGGCTGATCCTTTGGTTTCAGCCAATGGAGCCTGACACAACTTTGAAGGAGGGACGCATCTGAAAGGGCCAGCTGTCTCAGCCATTTTGGGGGGTAAATGACCCCCATCCTCTCTGACATCCGCACAATCCTGTTTGCCCCAAAAGGCAACGTTCTCAGCTCTCCGGGAAGATGTTGAGAGCTGCGCTGGCCAATCCTTTTCCGATCTTTCTTTTCTGCCATTTGCAAATCGAGGATTGAAGAGGGAGAGCTGGAAGAAGGTCAGCTGAGAGCCCAAAGGCTGTTCCTTCTTCTAACGGTTTCTTTTTCTGCAGTGGTGCTTGGGGCAGCAAATATCCATATCAGGCAAGTGGAATTGCCAGCTGCAGCTGCTACACCTCATCCATGCCCACATGCCCAGAATCGGTTTAACAACGATTGCGGCTTCCCTCTTTTCCTCTTCTTCTCATATTTGCCTGCATTATGGTTTGTTTGGGTCAACTGACTGTCGCCTTCAGGGCCATATGCATACAAAGATGGAATATAAATTAAAGCAAGCATTAATTAATTGAAAATAATGAAGAATGTGAGAAGCTATCGTGATCTGTGGGCCGGTGCTCCTCAACCTAGGCCACTTGAAGACGTGCGGACTTCCGCTCGCGGAATCCCCCAACCTTGAGGGAGACGGGGGGTACACGAAATATCACGAAATACAATAAAAGACACGTGTTGATCTTGTTTCAAAGGGAGGCATTGCTGAGAGGTAACGTTTCTTGACTCCCATAAATTCTGGCTTTCTGAGAAGAAGCCCTCAGCTCCTCTGTCCACCACTAAGTGGAATGGAGGAAGCTGGGAGGAACCAGCCTCTGAACGGGAGCTGCCACCAGGCCTGGAAATCCGAGCTCAGCCAACTCCTATTTTGCCAAAGCCTCCATTGATCGATTTGCCAATGGCGGCTGCTAACGTTGGGAGGCGTTTTAGGAAGAACGGGCTGTTTTTGCGATGAGAGTGGAACACTTTGATGGCCTGTCACTCCCCCTTTTCCCAGCTGTTTAAAAGATACAAATCGGACAAAAGCAAAATGAAAGAAAAAGCACACGGCCAGACCAGGGAAACCTGAAGCCCAGGTAAAGTTGGGTTTTCCTTTTGAAAAAGAAAAAGGCAGGTCTTCGGTGGGTAAACACGGTCTGCATCAGCTCATAAATGTTTCATTCCAAAGGAGGCCTCTGAGGTACCGAACCAAAGAATGGAAGACAGGCGTCAGATGCTACAAAGCAACCAAGTTTGGAATAAATCATTGATTCTTCCAGGCTAAGGAATGGCCTCGCCTCCTTTTTCCACCTAACATTCAGAATAATGGTGTTGGAAGGGACCTTGGAGGTCCTCTAGCCCAACCTCCTCCTCAAGCAGGAGAACTGATAGCAGGGTGTCCAACCTTGGCAACTTTAAGACGTGGCTGGCTGAGGAATTCTGGGAGTTGAACTTACCACGATTGGGCACCTTTGCCCTCTTCGATTCAGACAAGTGGCTCTCCAGTCTCTTTGGGGTCTGCCTTCCTACCATTTCAGGGCATTTTTCTGGGCCCGACAATGGCCTGGGTTTTCTGCTGACCCCGTTTTGGAGGCCTTGCAAGCGTACCAGCACGGTCCTTCCTTCTCCAGGTAAAATGCTTCTTCGATGTCTCTACCTCGATCTCCCTCATTTGATGTGGGGGTAGGTGTTCCTCAGCCCCTAGCCATTTGTAATATTAGCAACTAGCAACTTTATGATAGCTCTTCTATTTTGGAGCCAGCTGCCCAGAGGGGCTGGAATGGATGGGATACGTATCATGTCAACAAATTAAAAACAGATTGGGATTTTAGCCGGGTGGCTCTTTCTGCTTTCTTCTAATAGCTGGTTTGAGAGACGCCCCTTCCCCATCTGGGGGTGAAGGGTGGGAGAAGATCCCTTCTTGCAGCTTCTCTCCCCCACATCAGCCCTCCTTAGAACACCAGGCGCATATTTCAAATGACAGCGAAGGTTCCTGATGGTTGGGACGTCCATTTCAAACATTCACCGGCTGCAAACATTAGAAGGGCCCCCGAAGTCCCCAGCGGTTTCTCCTTCCCACGGATTCTGGTGCCACGTTCGGCTCTTCCTCCAGCGCATCTCCAAACCCAGGAAAGAGGGAGCCCCGCAAATGATTGATGGTCCCATCCGAAGATGGACGAGCTGCGTAACCAGAACGCATTTCCCTCCGTGTGCTTAAGTGCAGCTGGTGTTTGCCTGCTTTTCATAAAAGGCAGCTAATTAAATAGAATAAGCCACAGCTTCAGTGGAGAGTTGTTGTTTTTTTCCCCTTATTCAATGCATGTTTTTTGCAAAAGAAATTAGAAATTTAATGGGATAGAAGAAATGCTATTATATTACTTAAACTGCTCAGCTCTGTCATCGGAATGGCTCCCAGCTGCCACTTCGACGGCTGCTCATAAGTTCCCAGAGAGGAGACTGAAGTCTGAGGTGACCAAAACTTTGTCATCTTCTCTGGTGCGTTGATGATGCATTTCCCCCCTAAACAGCGGAAGCATAAAATGAGGAAGCAATATCAAACAAGCCTTCTCCTCTCCCAGTTTCCCTCCTCCTGCTATGCAACTCATTCCTTCAAATGAACTAAATTGAGGAGATTAAAAGTGAGCGGCCAAAGAGCCAACATGGAAAACAGACATTACAGGAATTGGAAACATTCTTGTCAGAATTCCGGAACAAAGGACAAGTGGCATTAAATTAAAAACTAGTTTTTACTTTTTTTGTTAGCCTTCAAAACTCAGATTTCTGCCCACACATTTTCTCTGTAGAAGGGCCAGAAAAACACTCTTGCTCGAGTAGGTCACGCCCTTCACATATTTAACCTCTGAAATCAGATGTCTGGATTCAGTCTGTTTCGTTCTGGCAAGTTGGATGGGGCCCCTGAGCCCATGATTTCCACCCCCTTTCTTAGTGCAGAAAGTCAAAGCATCCCTGATGGGTGGAGGTCCAGGAGGAACCCATCAAGAGAAGGGAAAGCCTACCAGCGTTTCAGGCCTCTGACTGCCCTCCAAAATTGCTCATTGGCTAGACATCGTTTTCTATTATTCGGCTGGTGATGGGCTTCCTGTCTTTGTCCCACATGCCACCCCGACAGGGAGCAGGCCTCAGCGTCTCTCATGGGACATTCCTCCAAGTTCTTCAAGTGCTCTGAGGGACTGGATCCCATCATAGTTTTAGGAAAGAGGTCTGTGTCCTAGAGAATGAGAGCTGCCATTCAATGGATGGTTGGACCTTTCTCCAAGGAACCGAGAGCAGAAGGATCTGGGTGGACTTGTGTCTTCAGCTCAGTTACAACTTTGTTGGCTCCATCAATGGCATCCAATGGCCCTTTCTCCAGAAGTCCAGGGTCGTTACGAGTTTCCTTTCATCAGTAAAGAGGTTGTCTGCAAAATTTAAATCATTGTTGCTTTATTACTCAGAATAATTTGATATTCAGATGGAGCTAATAAAAATCTGGCTCTCTTAAAGGCTTGCGCACAAGGTTGAGACACCCAGCATTAATCTCAGGAAATTAAGAGGTATTGAAATGTGACTTAATTGCACATGATGTACCACATGTTTTTTTTTTTTAAAAAAAGAATAGCGGAGTGGAATAGGGTGTTATTCATCATGCGTTCATGCTGTGACTGAATGATTCAGAGCAGCCTTGGAAAGGGGCTTCATCGTTTTATAATCCTTCAGAATATGGCAGTGGGGAAAACATGCATTTGCGCAGCCTTGCATCCCCACAATAAAAACTGAAACGGACTGAAAGCAGTGATGAACCCAGACGCTGGGACGGCCTTGCCTGGGACTCTTCCGGAAATCTACTCCAGAGCTCCCTTCCAAGAGGGCCCTTGTCTTTTTCCTTGACCAGGCAACCCCATCCTCATGTGGGTAATGTAGACCAGCCAGCCATCGGCATCCAAGGTTCACTTTCTGAGATGTATCCTTCAACTCCTTTCCCATAACGTCGGGCCAAATCAATGACACTTGAAAATTACTCTCTACACACACACACACAAAGGCCTTTATATGAGAGTCAAGGAGGGGAGAAGAGAGTGAGTAAGTAAACAGGAATGGCCTTGGTTGCAAAAAAAAGTTTTCCCGAGGCCTCCCACAACTTCCCTCTAATAACTATGAGCCTCACAGCCACTCTGGCTGCTTCAGGGATAGTTTTAGCCAGGCCGTCACTTGCTTTATCAGGCAGTCCTGAGGTTCCCTGGCTTGGATGTCCCTCAAGATGGAAGTTGCCAGATGACCCCAATTAAGCCTTTTGCAAATCTTCCTCAAATTATCCCTCCCAGCAAAGTGCTTGTAACTCTCTTCCTCTAATTACTTAAGGAAGGTTTGCCGATGTAAATGTTAATAAGGGATATTAAATTGACCTGGAGCGCCATTAGCATTAAATAGGGATATTTATATTTGGATCACAAGTGGCCACAGGATGAAGTAAGACCTCTCTAGGCAGTCTTCAACCTGCCAAAGGCGGGCTGCAGCTTTCTACACCCCACTTCCAATGTCTGAAGTGTTTGCCCCCTAAATGGTTACCTTGTGGGGCTGTGTTGAGTCTTGTTGCTTCTATGATGCCGTCCCTCCTCAAGCAAGGCCTTTCTCGGGACTTCCTAATTTTCAAGAAGCCCAGCCTTGGGGCCGAAGCTCCCGGTTGCTTGGACACGGCTGTTCCAGGCTTACCTCTCCCCATAAGCGATGGTTCATGACCAGAAAATCTACCTGTTCCTCTGAGGAGGGCAGGCTCACCTGGCGTGTGGCAATCCTCAGGTGGGGCTAACCATGTCCGGAAGTTCTGCTGGCTTTGCCAGTCTGTGTTACCACTAAAGAGGCTCGGATCCTGATAAGTGGTCTCCCTGTGGGACTTCTTGGTGGGACGTGCCGGCCTGGAGCAGAGTAGGCATCCACCCTGAACCAGCCACCCTGAAGGGTCTTAGGATGGGACCGCCTCTGGAAGTTTCGGTGCTCTCCTCCTGCCTGCCTCAAGTTGAGAAAGGGAAGGTCCATTGTCTCCCGCAGAGTCCCTGCCAGAGACTTCTTCCTTCCTTCGCCCCAGGATCGGGGAGGGCCTGGAGAAAAGAGCCAATGCCAATCGGTACAGCAATTATGCTGCAGCCGACAAAATCCAGTGGGCCTTAACAGCTCATTCTGCTGATGGCATTTCAGCGTCCTCCTTTTTTAATTATTGCTGTTCTTTGAGCTAAATGGCTGGTAAGTCCCTTGGAGCAAAATTGTGCAGGAGTGGTTTCTTTGCTCTTGCTGGTGTTGGAGAAAAGCTGCATTTATTTTCAAAAACTGCTTAGGCTTGTTGTTGTTTTTTCGTTCCTGGACGCGGAATAGAAATGAAATTTCACTCCTTTGTCCAGCTCAAAGCCCCTCAGTTATGCCAACGTTTTGCAGAGAATGGAAAAAGAAGGACATGTCATGAATTGCAAGCTCAATTTCACAAAACATGATTTAATGCTCTCTCTCACACACACACACACACGAGCACAACCTCTGAGAACTATGCAGGAACCCAATATGGGCCTGCACTAATAGAAATCAAGCATGCAGTGCTAAATATACAAATATCTGGGTTGGTATGGATGATGCCCAAGAACCCGAGGCAAGCTCTAGTTCCTTAGCAAGCCTGAAGGGGGGACGGTGTAAATGCTAGCAAAAGAAATGATCCTTCTCCTTCCTCTTTCTCTCTCTTGAAGCCCAACAAGGTTTTGCTCAGGGACCGACAGAGTTTCCGGAGAAGGATGTTGAGCCTGGGACAGCCTCAAAGTCCAGAGAATTCCACAGAATCCATCTTCCAACCCAACCTCCTGTGAAATGCAATTCAGCTCCAAGGGAGATTTGTGTGAATTTTCTGTGGGTTGTCTCCCCTCCTCTCTCCATCTCTTCTGGAAGAAGTGAGAACAGAACTCTTGGCTGTGTTGGATTGGCTCAGTTCACAACTTCAGAGTTCAACTTTGTACACTGCAGAATTAGGATAAAACGCCGATTCTGCCCTGCCCCAGCAGCAGGGTGGCATCTCAGCTGGTCCAGGTCCATGATGAGACTTTTGATATCAACCAGACAGTGAATAGTTTGTGCATTTCCAGCTGGAATTTTGACAGTCTTTTGTAGCACAGATTAAGTCTTCCAAGAAGGGTTCAGTTCCACACTCTGTCATTCTAGTAATTTTGAAACACAAAAGGCTAGCAGCAAAGGATGAAAAACCTGGACTCGACAAGGGCCTGCTATGGCATTTCTTCCCATACTTCAGTGAATTAATCCCATATCTCTCACCTTGGGGACTTTCAGGAAGAGGACAAACTGATTTCCATATTTTTTGAATATTTCAATCTTCTGCTCCATTTCTCTGGAGACATTCATCCTAGAAGAAATTAAGTAGGCTGAACTGCTGGGTAGGGGGAAGATTGGAAGAAACGTGCCTTCAAGATGTATGAATTTTCACCTCCATTTAAAAAAAAAATTCTGACATTCACATGGAAGAAGGAACATTGGAGCAAATTCGCCTTATATCCTTTGGACATATCTCCTTAGATCCCTTGGGTCCTGCTTTGTCAATCTTTTTTTCAGCTTACTCTGCCTCTCACCCGGTCAGTCTTGTTCTTATCTCAACACCCTGGTCTGCCTTAGCAAACGTCTACTGTGCTAAGCAAAACACGCTGTTTTCTGAGCTCTCGGAGCCCAGCTATCTTGTGACAAGGAGGGGACAATCATCAGCAAAAGCCCCAATTAACCTGACAAACCCAAGAACCCATTACAAGCACCTGGTACTTTTTCTTCCTTCCTCCTTGTGCTGAGCTGCACACCTACCGCCGGCAAATTCTGCAGTGCGCTATAATTGTCCTGACCAATGGACTGTGCAAGACACAATGAAGTCAACAGTTTAAAACCAGAATATAGAATTGCTCGTTCTGTTGCAAAGACTGTAGAAGGAAAATTCTTTCCCGGTTCTTAACTGTGTCAATTTTCTGTTAAATTCATCCTCTTCTGTTTGCCTTAAGTGCAAGGAAACATTAGCATTTAGATGCCAGATCTGCCTTTGACCTCCGAAAAAGGAAAGCATATTTGTATAAAATGACTTTTAAAATGAAGAAGGGAAAAGATCATCAAGCCGTGGATATTGGCTTGTTTGGGTTTTATTTATTTCTAAAGCCCAGATCCATAAATCAACGTTACACCCCATGTGCAGGGACCATGCTAATCTCCTCTGTATCGTTCCAATTTTAGTCTGTGTGCTAATATAAGTGAAGTTCCTTTGCAGTGAATTAGTCATCACTGGAGCTTTGAGCTGTTTGCAATCACTCCCTGGTTTTAAAAGAACTAAAAGCACAGGTTGAAAACAAGTGGGCATCTCTCCAAGTGGAAGATTACAAAAGAGGAGGGGGTGTCGTCCAAGGCTGGACCCTTTTCGGCTACCTCATCTATGACCATCTATGATAGGGATCCCCTGACTGAGGAGCCTGTCAGGAATCTTAATATAACACATGCATGTCAGGAACTGAATTTTAAACAGGAGTAACGAGAAAGCAACATAAAGTGGTATGTTTTTTGTTTCCCCTGGATATAATCAGTTGGGTGTCTGTTCACTCTTAATCTCAGCTGATAGTTAAAAGTTCCATTCCATTTACACAAACCCTGGGGTGGCTGAGACATTTACAAGAGCTAAGCATTCTTTCGTTTTAAAAAAGGTTTATTTCCCTCAGTCCCTAAACATTACCGACCTTTGAGATGCAGTCAGTCCGAAAGTTCTCAGGGAGCAAGGCCCGTCTCTTTAGGAACGGGTGGGTTTTTCCCCCGTCCCAAATCGATTGCTCATGGCTTTCCCCCTTTGGACCCCTCCCTTTGGTTGTCTGCAAGCCCCCTGGCCAGCCCCTGCAGGGGGACCGTGAGGTTGACCGCAGCGGAGAGTTTCTCCAGGAGGCCTGGGAGATGCCCCTTGGTCCAAGACAAAGGAACGTCTCCCTTGGCCTCAGCGGCAGCCTCTCTGCTGGACCAGCCTGCTGAAGCCTGGGGCTAGACCTCGCCCAAAAGGTGGAGGGGAAGAGAGGGCCCAATCCCTGGCCCGGCAGGCTGTCTGTGCCCCGGACCACAGGCCTCCTGCAGCCCCGAAAGAAAGCAGAAAGCAGGGAGGGCGCCTGCGCCGGGAGGAGCTGCCAACTCCTCTTAATGGCATGATAGAAACCCGCCTGACATTGCCAGGAGCAACTGGACTCGGCCTTCAGATTTGCTTCTGATAACTTCAGAGCCGAGTTGAAATGACTGAGCCAGCAGACTGAGGGGAGAGGTTTTTGGGGGTGGGGAGAGGAGAGAAAGAGGAGCAAACCTTTTAGCGTGGTGTTAATAATGCAAGTGCTCCAGCACAGGAGCATCCTCGGGGCGGGGGCTGCGTGTGTAAAGAGCGGAAAGGCTCTGCAGTCCTTCCTCCTTCCTTCCTTCCTTCCTTCCTCAAGGAATCACCCACTTCCTGAGGCTCTCTCCCTCCTACCCACCTTCTCAAGAAAGCCGTGGCCTTCTTCTGGCCCCACCCTTGGCAGTGCCATCGCCATCAACCATGGCAAGCGTTCTTCCTTGGGCTGACCCTCCGCTCCCTGCTTGCACTGCCCTCGGTTGGTGCTGGGCTGTTGGTTCTTGGCATCTGTAGCACTTGCAGGACCCCTGGCCGGGGCTCTGACCTGATCTGAGGGGGGCTGACATCTCTCCCCTTTTCCCCACCTGGAAAGACCGGTGTGGCTGCTGCAGGAGCAGAACAGGGCCGCATCTCCAAGTTGCAGAAAGTGGAGGACAAAAACCCCCAACAACCGGCCTCAGGTCCGAGGGAGAAGAAGAGCTCTGTGGGCGATGGGGAGAGATGTGAGGTTCGCACGGCAGAGCCTCCCCTCGGACACCTGGAAACCTGTTTCCAAAACAGGCACCAGGCCGCCAGCATTTCCAGGGGATCCCAA
The DNA here is from genome assembly GCF_900518735.1 of Pseudonaja textilis. Next base: position 15,247,357 of record NW_020769332.1, read on the forward strand.
CCGAGAACCCAGTGGGTGGCTTCCCACATGGCCAAGCCAACATGGTCTTGGAGAAAGACCTTCCGGCAATTAACCGGCAGTTCTGAAGGGTTTCCGTTTGGCTTTTCAAGGATGTTCATAACCTCCTGTGAAACATTTGGGGAGATGACATTCTTTTAAAGGTGAAAGAAGGGAAGGAAGTGGGAGTCTTTTGAAAGCCTTATCCTTCCCTCACTCGTCAGAATGTTTCCCCAGGTGTCACAGTCCCAAATGAAAAGAGGCAGACACTCCGGGAAATGCCAACGGCGTGTCACGTTTAGCGGAGGCAACCACGTTCAAGAGCTGCCTTCTCCGTGGTCTCCATCCGCCTGTGGCTTCTCGGGTGGGCTGCTTCGTTTGGCCTCCTCTGTCCATGAAATGTGGTCTGGCTTCTGGTTTTCAGAGCTACTCAGTTCAAACCCTAATGAAGCTTCACACAACCCCGTGTCTTTAACTATGTGGCAGCACCTGAACATCAGGCCAATTCCACACGATACATCTGATGTCACTGGGCCTTCAACCAGAGGCCCACCTCTAGCCAACATCTTTTGGTGAGCCGTCGTTGCAAGATACTCAACATCTTGCAGGAAAGGTGGTGTAGGTTTGCTGGTCTCTCCAGTGGCCTCGGAAGCTATTTGGCTGATATGACTACTAATGGCCATTTAAGGCGGCAAGTATGGTCCTTACCACGAGGGCCAGAGGGAGACGCACTTTCAGAGGCCACCTGCCTCTTCGGCCCCAAACTGCAAGGGCAAATGGGGATATGCTGGCGGAAGATCCAGCACCCCAGGGAGAATTTTCCTTCCTCCTGAATGGAACCTGCATTTGCATGGATTATGTAGAGCAAGAGGGATTTTGACAGATGTTTGCAAAATTACTTGCTCCAGAAACCCCTGGGAGGGGGCTCCCTGCAGGGAATACATCCCTTTGTTTGTTCTGCTGAGGGCTGAATGACCAGGGTTTGTTTGTTCCCGATCCTACCTGTCCCCTTTCCAAACAAATCGTCTCCTCTGTTGACTCATGGATGCCCCAGCTTTTTCTTCGCTTGCCATTCTTTGCATTCTGACTCTTCCCCTCAAAGCCACTTTCTTCCACTTTCCAATAAATTGCCTTCTTCCCCAATTCCCTCCCTCCCTCTGCAAGAATTGGGAAGCAGCTGCATCGGAGACACTTCCAGCCCATCAGTTCATTTGAATATTGAAAGGCCTCTGACTTAAATAGCTGCTTACACACAGTTTAGTGATTACTTATAAACTTAATGCATGTTTGACATTTTCTTGTAAATTGTGGCTTATTTAAAATGTAGCCTTGATGGAAAGTTCATTCTTGTTAAAACGTTCTGCGTGTTTGTTAAAATGCTGCATTTTAAGTAGAGCACAAATGCATGTTAAGTTCAAAGAATGATCCCAGTTTACAATAAAGGAGGCAATTTCCATAAAAGTGGGTGGAGGGGACTCTCCCTGACATCCAGGGACCAGAGATGCAATGGAAATGAGTAAAACGACCCGATTTCAGGGTAAGGCCATCCGAGAAACAAGGTGAAAGAAAGTAATTAGGAAGGTGTGGATGGATCTTGTTAATGGAACATTATAGGCCTTTTAAAGTGACCTTGTTGGATCAGTTCCAAAGATCTCCTACCGTCCAGAAAGACAATGAACCTGGAGCTACCCGGCCTCTCTTTCCAAGAACTGATGCCTCCTCTCCCTTGGACCTTCCACCATGAAAAACCTTCCAACCTTTTCCCTTTTGGGGTCCTTGGCAAAGATTCATCTCTCACACTGGACCAGAAGACCTCCAAGGTCCATTCCAATTTTTATTCTGTAATATTTGTTTCAGTCCAAAGGCCGTTCGTTTACTGGTTGCACGGCTGGTGTTTGTTTTGTTTCCAGGGTGAGGAGGACATAGAAGAAGACCCCGGATGGATTGAATTCGGGCCTCTCAGCAAACTGCCCCAGCACCCCTTTGATTTAGCCGGAGCAGCAGGACCGGAAGACAGAAACCCCTCTGGCAGACCTTCTCCCACTCCAAAAGGCCACAGTGACCTGGGAAGCCTTGGAGGGGGAGTCCTTGGGATGAGTCACTTTCTATTTTGCACCAAAACAACCGGAGCCCGGGAGAGTTAAGAAACCCAAGTTGCCAGCCACCACAGGAGGTGAAAGCCCTGCCCCCTTTCTGGCCTATCCAAAAGAGGTGGAGCTTTGATCACCTGGTTGCAACCATTATCCTGACCTTCTCTGGTTGACCTTGTCCAGATAGTCCCAGCCCCTCCCCTCCGTCCTCTTTCGGGACCCAGCAAGGACCAGCCTCCTTCCTTCTCAGGTGCCATTTCCGGGTGGGGTTCGTAGCTATCCTAAAGAGCCCCCAATGCGGCCACTCCCCTTTCTGCAGTCAGCGTTCTAGAAGCAGGGGAGGGGTTGTCCTTTCCCATTTCTTTCCCGGGTGCAAAAGAGGTGAGCTAGAAAAGGGGTTGCGTAAGAATGGGCAGATTTATTCCAAGAGGCCATTAAATGCAAGCATGGATCTGGGCCACCGTTGAAGGGCTGAGCAACTGGCGCTTGAGGGAGGCAGAGATCCAGCGAGCTGCTGGGTGCTAAAGGGCAAATGCTGGAGGAGAGCGAGCGCATCCCCATGCTCGTCCTGTGATCAGCACCATCTTGGTCTGGGAGCATTGCAAAGGAACAGGGCGGGGGGGGGGGGGGGCTTCTTTCCTGCTCCCTATCAAGATCCGTGCTGAGTCTTATCAGCAGAGAAGAGAGGCCTTCAGGTGTCACATCAGGCTGCCTTACGATTTGCAACTGTTCGCTGGCTGGGGAATTCCGGGAGTTGAGGCCCACCCATCTTAAAGCTGCCAAGGCTGGAGCACACACACACACCCGCTTTAGGGCTTTCCAGACAAATGAATTTCTCAGAGACCAATGCGGTGAACATTAAGGAAGTAAAACCACTGCAATTTTCATTTTTGTTTGGAGTGAAGATTTGCAGCATCCCTTGATAATTTTTTTTATTTATTTAAATGATTTTCCAGTTGCAGCTCAATTTGCACTTTAAGAGATGCTAAAATGTCCGTTAAAGGAAATAAGCAAGCAAAACACAAGCCACCAAATGTTGGAGCAATTGCACACTTCCTCAAGGCCTTTGTAGATATTCTGGAGGTTTAGCTGTAAAAATGTCTCTACCGGGATAGGCTGAAGCAACATTTCTACTAAATGTTCCTGGGGGGGGGGACCCCATAAAATGCCTTTTCCATTTTTATAACATATTGTGACAACGTTCATGCAAATTGCTTCTGACCCCCAGTCAATCAAACTCATAGAACACAAAGTCCTCACAACGAATGCAAGAGAGGTTTGGTCCTGCCCCGAGGAAACGCCGGGGGCATTTGGCAGGGGGCTCGGGGGAGAGGATGGCATCCCTCGTTTCGGGGTCACTCTGCCCAGAGTTGATCTCTTTGGTGGACGCAACTCCAGAAGAAGCACAGGTGTCGTGAGACTGGCCAATATGTCTCACCATTGGGCTCTCCTAGAACTGTTGCTGGCTTCAAAAGAGGGGAGGAGGGCAATCAAGTGATATTTTGGTTGAAATGTCTAAAAAATGTCCGGCCGGCAGCACTTCTGGCCAGCGTCCAGCCTCTTTAAAATTAATTGTGCAGCAAAGTCAAGACGGTGAGAAGGAAGATGAGCTTTTGGGGCTTGGAATTAAACAGCTGATGAGAAAAATGTGGATCTGCCCAGAGCCCTTTTTTTGTTAACCTTCCCTTATCGAAATTGTGCCATTGCAAAGGGCCTATCCAGCCTTCACAGCTCCTGTCAACACTTAATGGAACAAAGGATTACCAGCCGAATAGGTTACTTGGTGCTGGGCCCGTTCTGCCAAAGCACAATCCGAGGCATCCCACCGACTGCTGATGACCCCTTGGTGGGAAATATGGGGCTTCCCCCAGCAAGATTCCTCCCCCTCTGCTGGGGGATGAGGGGTCTTAGCCCTTTTGGACCCAAAGCCACCCATAACACGCGCTCCACGGCTTTTCCATCTGTGATGCAGCTTGAAATCTTGGCGGTTCACGGACTCCTTGGCATGTCTCAAGAAGCCCTTGGAGGACATCACAAATGTAGCGTGTTTCGCCCATATCTTCAAGAATGAGCCCTGTTGAATTCACTCCGCTTAATAAATCATACACTCTGGTTTCTCGACCGCAAGGACTGAGTTCACACATAATACGAAACCAAAGCAAAACCCAGAATTCTTAGTGCAATGCGTGAATCCAGCTACTGTATCAATCGCCCTGGTCACTGGTCTCCTCGTGAGTCTCTGCAGGGGGTGAGGAGGAGGCAGTAGTATATGTGCACTGTGATAGGATTCCATGTTTGGTTGCATAAAGCATGTCCGTCACACTAAGTTATTGGCACCGAGGGCAAATGCGAAGGCATCGTGGCTTGTCCCAGAGCACCCCCCCCCACCCTTTCTAGGAAGGCTTCCTAATGGCTTCCCACCCAAGGCTGGATGAGAAGTTCAGGGTTGCTTGGAAGTTTATGCACGCAGAGGAGGCTCTGCCCTCTTTCAGAAAGAGACTTTGGGGTTCATTCCCTCCTATTTATCGCAAGGCAGCCCTCACCTCTTCTGGCTGAAAACATCTCAAGGTGAGTCCCATCTGACTTGTCTTCCATGCATAAGGACATCCAAGGCCACCCCCTGTCTCCTTGGCTAAATGGGATCTCAGCCGAAGGATCCATCTCTTCGTCAGCTCAGCTTAATTTATTTTCCCTATAAAGATGAGAAGACACTTTCATGCCCAACTCCAGGAACTTCAGGAAACATTTTTATTAGTCCAATCCCTTATTTTTACAGACTGTTCAATGTCAAATAACCTTCAAGACCAGCTCCTTCCTCCCTCAGATGTCAGTTGGCAAAGCTAACCTAAGCGAGCCCAGCCGCGGGTGTAAAAATGGACGGTTCCCTCTAAAAGCCCTTGGAAGTTCTCCTGCAGCCTCAGTCACCTTCTCCATGGCTTTGACCTGCAGAGGGTCTCGTTCTACACAGAAACAGGTGGGGTTTTCTCATCAGGTCTGCTTAGCGCTCAGGGACTTTCACACCCACAATGCAACCGACCCGCCCACCCGGAGTCATCGCCACCTGAACCACACTCGCGGACTTCCTACCACTTGTTCTTTGAGTAAAACACCAGCACCCTGTTGTCGCTAAAGGGTGGGCCAGGCGCAAACCCGGTGGGGGGAAGAGAGGGCCTTTAGGGCAGCCAGCTGAAAACAGTCATTTCGCCATCTAGGATGAATGGCAATAATTCAGCCTTACTACAGATTGTAGCCCAGTTACCAGGAAAAGCATTTGCAAGCAATTACTGGACAAATAAAAATAAACCGAGGAAAGATGTTGCATGCGGTATTAAAATTCAGTGCCTTTCAAATCAAGATTGTCCATATGTCTCTGCAGCCAGCCTAAGCAACAAATCAAAAAGCCAGTAAATAAACAAATAAATTTAAAAGATGTGCATTTTTTCCTTAAAATGTACAATTTCAAAGCCAGCCTGCCACTGTGCCACATCCTTTTCCTCAAATGAAGAGGGACAGGTGCCGCCTGAGGTGGCACTTGGTGGGCAAGAAGGAGCTCCTGGTTGAGTAGCCATCTCACCCCGTCCCCCGTCCAGGGGGTGGAGCTGGCCATGGCAGCCCTCCACCCCCACAAAGGGGTTGCTGAACAGCAGCCCTAGAATGATGGGTGGAAGGTTCTGGCTGGACGTCAGGAGAAACCTTGCCTGTTGCCCCATGGAACCATCCGGAGGTCTATCAGCGGAGCGGGAGGGAGAAAGGATTTGTAGGATAGCCAAGGACCTGGGACTATTGATCATGATCCAGCCAGCGTCCACGGGGACTTGGGGGCCTGACAGAAGAAAACCCTGTTTGCTCTGATTATGGCCATGGGGGCATCTCAGCTCTGCCCTTTATAAAATCCCATCAAGGCTTCGCAACTATGCGCTTGCATGCCTTGCCGGCTTTCCTGCGGTGAATCCAATTGCATCCAGCAATGAATTTGTATCAGATGAAAAGTTGAAAGAGAACGAATAGGGAAAGTCAACATAAGTGAGCCAGTAAAACATGGGGGAAGGTGGCCGCTTTTCTATCCTGGCTTAAATCATCCAAGGGCTCCTGTGTCATCTTCCCTCCGCTTGCTCATTCCGAAGAATCACGTCGCCCGGACTCTTCATGCGTGTCCCTCCTTCCTCATTCCTCCCGATCATGTGACTCTCCCAGCTCTTTGAAGCCTTTATAACGAATGGCTGGCTTTGCGTCTTATTAAGCAGGCTTTTGTAGATGTTAAGCAGCTGTTCAGTGCTTCTGGGGAGCAGAATGCAGAGAGGGAAGGAAGAGGGAAACCAGGGAGGCTTCTCCAGGCTTTTCAGATGCTGATCCTTTGCCTTGAGATGGTCAGCAGTTGAGGTCAAGAGCAACCTGGGCCGCCCTTGCTAGAGCTCTTCTCAACCTGGGCAAGAGAGTCGCCTGCAGTGCAAACCATCTAGACGAGTAGCCTCAATCTTGGCCATTGAAGATGGGTAGACTTCAACTTCCAGAATTCTGCTGGCTGGGGAATTCTGGGCTTTGAAGTCCACCTATCTTTACATGCCCAAGATGGAAAACACTGCTCTACAAGGCCGTGGGATGAGAACCTCAATGTCCAGATCCTTCTTCACCCAGGTAGTCCTCTTTCCTCTGCTGGATCTCTTCCTAAGCCAGCTGTCACTCACATCCCTGAGTAGAGCATCCTGCCTTTGAAGATTGCTTCTCGTGGAGCTAGTCTGAACTTTAGAACAGGCTAATTCCTCTTCCACCAATGGAGGGGTCTGCTTTTCCTCATCCCGTTTTCAGAGCAGCCAACAGAACTTTCTATCTTGCAAATTAGTGTAATTTTCAGAGCCATGAAATTGACATGGAAGGGGAGGTCTAGGGTGGAGAAAGGCCTCAAATGTCGAAGGAACTAACTGGCAAATGACACGGTAGCTGCTTCATTTGACGTCCCTTCACTGTGGGAGATTTTCAAGGGTGGCAACCTTGACTGGAATCTCCTTTAGGAGGGAGATGTGGGGGGGGGGGGGGGGGGGGGGGGGGGGGGGGGGAGAGAGAAGCTTTACAGTGATTTGCAGCTGCAGAATCACAATTTAACAGTCCAGAAAATCTATGTATCACCAAGGATTGTGTTGTGAATGTTTTATGGTTCCGCATTTCTCTCCCTCTTTTATAATACTGGAATTTCCCACCGATTCAAGGCTGGTGAAAACCCAGCCTTCAGCCCCTCAGCCATGTCCTCCGTCCTGAGCCTCAGCCCTCCGTGCCTGTAGGATGGACTATAACACTACACAAAGTTTGCCTGTGCACAGAAGGCCTGTAAGCCATGCTGGAGCTGTGCCTTGAACGAGGGAGGTTATTCCTCCAAAGGAGAGGGGGTTTGCGAGCTGTTCTCTCATTGCTTCTTCCCCTTGGGCTGCGGACGAGAGTTGTTCCTTCTCGCTGCCCTGGGGTCTCTTAGCTGCCTTAGCTCTGAACTCACCTGTGTTTCCCCCTCCTTGTCAAAGGGAAACATGTTTTCTCTCTCTTTCCCCTCAATGCCCTGAGCAGGCTAGATTTATTCATGCAAAGTGTTTTCCTTTCTTCCCTTCTCTGTTCAGCAATGGGGCCTGTTGTCGGCCTCTCTCCGCTTTGATCATGTTCCATCGCTGAAGGCAGACGACTCGTTCGTGACCCAGGGAGTCTTCAGACAAGAGCTCTGGTTTGCATCTGTGCTCCTTCCCAAAGTGCCTGGAAGACCCCCAGAGCTGCTGGGCTCCACGCTGGGCCCCCCCCCTTGTCCCTGCAGCCCAGACTTTTCCTCAGGCTGAAGGCCTCGGGGCCCTTTCCAAGGGTGGAACTCCAAAAGGAAGGCGGAAGAGAGAAAGAGGCAGGAGGAAACGGGAGAGGAGCTGCTTTTGATGAGCCCTAAGATCCACCGAGTAACCCTTATCTCTTGCATCCAGGCAGGCGGATACACTGGATCCGCCCTCTGATGCTGTGGGCCTGACCCCAAATTTCAGCCTGCAATTGGAGTCAGAATCATCAAACCACCTTTTATGGCCCCTCTATGGTGAGACTTCACCTCTGGGTGAGTATATAATATTCATTCGTTTCCTTTGGTTTCTGCTCCAGTCAGTCTCACCCCTTCCTCCATTCCGCTGACGGAGATAAAGCCAGAAATCATAGCAATAATAGCATTAGGCCAAGCAAAAAGAAAGCACAGGCGTGCCTCCTAATAGCCTCCATTCACATGGTCACTTTGGCTTGTTCTCCACCTTAGAAGCAGGATCACCATCGTGTCTCCATTCCACCTCGAAAGGCCCCATGGAACCACTGGGTCTGCTTCCCCACCAAAAGGTCTGGGCCCAGGCCCAGCACCGGGAAGGTTCGTCTCTGGAACCTCTAGCCTGAGATGTGGGGCCTGCAGCCCCTTCCACTTGACCAGGAAGTGCCAACGTTTCCGTCTTCCTCTCCTTTCATCTGCCCCTCCTTAAAAATCCCGAGTGCTCCCACACTGCAGTCCTCTTCACAATGTCATGAAGAGTACATTGAAGGAAATTCTGCCCAGCTGAATCCGGTGCCTCTGAGCTTTACGGCTCTGACCCCAATTTCTAGCGAAATTGAAGCGGTGAGAAGGGTTCCCCTTTCCCTACCATTCATCACCGAGCTGCCTCTGGTTTTGTTGATTCACTGAACGCCTCTCTTTGTGAATTGACAAAAATGGAGGATTTATGAGCTGCTCATTGCACACATGGCCAAGGTGGATGTTCAGCTCCCATGGCCATTGTTTATTGATTTATTTTTGATTTTATTTTTCAAATTTAGATACCACCCGTCTCACTCTCATCCTTCGTATGCCAGACCCAGCCTGGCTAATCAACCGTTGATCAGTCAATAACCAATTATGCCACCAAATGAACCCAAATCCTGCCTGTCTGATTCATGCTGCCCTTCGGGAGACTCTTTACACTGTTAGGGAGAGAAGCTCGGCAGCCTTGCAGATTCTGGAAAGTGCTCCGTTGGGGACGCTTTTCCCTTTCCTCATTAGATGCGCAGAGCCACATCAAATAGATCAAAATGCAGTGAATGAAAAATTGATCACTTTCCTCTTAATTCTGGCAAAGCTTCCCATGACACTTGCGTCACTGAAGCAAGAAGGAGCGATGCTATCTTAACAGATGGAGATGCAGAAGAGCTGGACTGCTTCCTGAATTCTGCTCGGAGGGACACACCACAGCCAGGCCGCCGGACTCTCCTCCGAGGCTAAGCACATGTGAAGGAATTCCAGAACAACTCGGGCTAACAGCCAACCTTGGAAGGCAGTTTGCTGACCAGGCAGGATTTATATTAGAAATCATTCTGGCTGATGGCAGCAAAGTAAAAGTGGTTTTTTCAATATTCAGTTAATTTCTAGGTGAGGCTGCAGATCTGTAAGGAGGAGAACATCTCCAGATCGAGATTTGATTCAGCTGGACCCATGGGCAGACTGGCACAGAGGGGGTGCTCTTAAGAGCAACTCCATGGACCAGGCAAAGAGGAAAGACTAGGAAGCGGGCTCAGCCAATCCCAGAGCTACGTGCTACCACTTCGCCATCACCTCCAGGGATGCCGTTCCATCCTTGTTGAAAGTCCACAAGTCTTAAAGTTGCCAAGGTTGGACATCCCTGGCTTGGGCGGTCAAACGAAGAACTATGAAATTCACTATGCACTTAATCCGGAAGTGAAGATTCAGCACCTTGGACAGCCCCGGAGCATTTTACCCCAAAGACGACCCCTCCCTTACAACCACATCCAACCTTGCCACTGGTCATCCTGGCATCCCAGTGGGCAGAGAGATGGGATGTGCTTCAAAAATGTTTACATCCTTGTCATTTTCACAACAGGAACCCAAAGAAAAAAGCTGGTCCACCTTTTCCACCTCCTGGCAGGTTGACCCTACAAACTTTACTGCTACACAACAAGATGGCTGCCTGCACTTGTCAGTCACCAAGTGAGGAGTGATAGAAAGGCAGGTGAGGTCCAGATTCTGGAATCTTCCATATTTGCTCATCCTGCTTTTCTTGCCGGTTCTCGGAACCTGGAGCTGCAGCTGGGAAAGCAAACGGAGCTAATCCCGCGGAGGAAGCAACTTCTTTTCAGCTCCCCGGTCAGAGAGAAAGCCGTTGCTTTTCACCCAATCCCTCCTCCTGCTCCTTCCCCGTGGCTTTGCTTCCTAAACAGGTTTCTTCTCTCTCCCTCTCCTGATCAACTGTCCTTGTTGTTTTCAAATACTTGCTGCCAGATCGAGAAAATGAAAAGAGACGTTTATTTGTTCCTGACCTTTGCAAATCAATCTCCAAAAGCCATTTTAAAGGAGGAAAAATGTCCTGAATATCATTTTAAAGAGCTTAAGTAAGAGTGTCTGTCTCTGAGTGACGGATTTAATTAAAAACTCCCAAAGTGTTACAAAATCAGCTTTCTTCCTTTCATCCCTGCCTGGAAGTGGGAAGCTTCAGACCTTCCCGGCTGCCCTTTTGGCAGTTGCAATTTTACATCACAGGAGGCCCTTTTCTCTCCTGCAGCAGGGCAGGATTCGGAGGAGGTAACCTTGGATCCGTTCTCTTCCAGGGAGCAAAAAGGGCCGGAGCGTTTCATTTATTGAGGCCGTCCGCAGGCCGACCTCCCGGCCGGATCTTCTCCAGCTGGCTAAAAGGAGTGAAGCAAACGAACAGGGGAGTCCTGCCCTTGTGGCCAAAGCCCAGGTGGAGCCTGGAGAGCGTGGATCTAATATAGAAGAGGAGGCGTGATACAGTCTGGCAAATACAGGCACAGTCCTCGACTTACACCAGTTCGTTTAGTGACCATTGGACATTGCAACAGCACTGAAAAAAATGTCTTATGCCCATTTTTCGCACCCCCCGTGGTCATGTGATAGAAATTCAGATACTTGGCAATTGACTCGTATTTCCTGTTACGACGGTGTCTGGATTTCCCTCCTGATCTGGCACATTTTCAGCCCCAGATTTTCTTTTCTGTATTGGTTTCTGCCCCCTGCCACAAAAGATTCGGTCCAATTTCATCCTCAGAGAAGAATCTTGCTGAGGCTGGACAGAATTCTGATCCTCGGACAAGATCTCTTTCCGGTGTTCTAGCGGGTTGGAAAGAATCTACTAGATCATTTCAAAATTGAGAGGAGCCTTTGGGGGGTGGGAACTGCTGATACTGTTCAGGGTGTTGAGAATGGAGAGTGGATGAACACGTCCCGTCAGAGGCGTCATGTGGGGGCTCCAGGGCCTGACACGTTGGCTCATCTCGTCTTTCCCTGAAGCTCACAGCTCCTGTACCGAATGCTGAAGACAACGTCTCTCTCGGGTGGGCCTGTTCTAAAAATAGGCAGCAACACCCACCTAGGTGGGGTTTTCTCTCTCATCTTGGAGGAGCAGGCTCTGCCAAGACTTCTGATGGAGACTGACAGAGATGAGCTGGAGGCTGGGAGGGAGGCGAGGGGAGGACTTGCACGGGGAACTGCACTACAGGTTGCGTGGATCTAGGAGGCCTCCCAGAACGAAGTAACAGGCCCTCCAGTAGCTGAGGCGTCTGTTGTGCTGCTGGAAAGACTCAGGAGGAAAAGAAAGGCTGACACGTCGCTGTTGCTGCAAGCTTGGGAGGCAGGCGGCACCTTTCTTGACCTCTCCTTCCTCTCTCCCCTCCCCCAACCTCAATAGCCTGGGCTGGGCTGGGCTTCTGGCCCCACCAGCAGAGCAGGAAGGCATACCTTGACCTTACGCTGCTAAAGACCCCTGAGGCAGGGGTCCCCAGCCCCCAGCCGTCTCCACCCGTCTTCCTTCTCCTAGACCTGGGTTTCTCAACCTTGGCGACTTTAAGACACGTGGACTTCAACTCCCAGAATTCTCCAGCCAGCCTAGCTGGGAATTCTGGGAGTTGAGGTCCACAAGTCTCAAAGTCGCCCAGGTTGGGAAGCCCCGTTCTGGGCTGCCTTCCCCTGTAAGGCCAAGGACCATGGTGGTCTTCCATCTGAATGGGCCCAGCAGCCGCCGCAGATCTCCTGAAGCCAAACATGATCCCTCCTCAGGAATCTTCTGTGCTAGCAGCCGATTCCATCAAGATCCGAGTGGAGAGAGAGGTTCATGCTTGAAGCCGTGCAGGAAAAATGGTTTTAATTTGGGACAAAGCAAAATGGATGGCCTCTCTTGACACCCCAGATTAAACTTGGCAAGGGTGACGTGAGTTTCAATTGAAAAGCCTGACCCTCCCCTCCAGAGAAAAGGGCCGGGGGAATAAGTTATAGAGCTAGCTTAATTCCACGGCTCGAGATTTATGGGAGCTCTGGAGCAAAGAGAGGCTGCTTGAAATCAAAACAAAATGCTGAGCAGCCTTGCCGAGAAAATAGGATCCTGGATATTCTTTGATAACACTGATGGTTTCCCGTTTCTCTTTCTCCGCAGCTCTTGCCGGCGCTCCACAAAATGCCCCCCTTCCGTTCTGGGAAGGAGCCTCTCTCCTGTTTTTGTGCTTCCCCTCACGGGCCTTACAGAATCTGCAGGATCCAAATTAGGATCCATCGGGAACAGCAGGAAAAGACGAATTACAATCGCCGGCCTTTCGGGGAAAAACGAGAGGGGGGGGGGGGCAGGTTCTGTGCGGGGGGGGGGGGGGGGGGGGGGGGGGGGCGGGGTTCCGGGGGGGGGGGGGGGGGAAGGGGGATTGAGGGCTGGGCTCCTTGGACAGAAACCCATCAATTCAAATGGATTTGTTACAACACCTGGCTTGGTTACCAAACTGCCCTCCCTAGTTAGCCAATGGATTGTCTTTTGTGTGTTCATGAATTAAAGCTCCTATGATTTAATTGATTGCCTCTTTAAAAGAAAATCAGCGTGATAACTCAAATATTGAATCTCTGAGTTATTGTCACCCAACAGATACAAAATAAACTCATTTTCATTCATTAAACAACGTCTACCCATTAAAATCAGCCTTGCTTAATTATCTTGATCTTCACTTGATAAATGCCATTTAACTCAGCAGGTTCCCAGATGAATTGCCTGGCCTCCTCGAGGGAGCCCATCCGAGCCCTCCCCGTTCATACGGGTTTGTCCTCAGAAACCACAGATTACAGAACCCAACGCCGGAATTTACACTTCCTTGTTATCCTTTGCCATACGGCATTTTATAAATCATTTGGTATTCAATTTATTTCAGGTCCTGGGCCAGGCTCTAACGTTAACACGGCTGCCCTTCTGTTTCCCCAAGGGGTTAATTGGAGGAGCCTTTGGGACAGCGAAGCCTTTGCTGAGCTCCAGGTCCTGGCGGCAGATCAAGATGGCCGGCTCTTTTACACCCGGCCAAAGGAAAGCGGCATTATTTCCAGATCCAGGTCCACTCGGCATCCCTTCTTCTACATGTGTTCAAAGACAAGACTGTGATATTTGGGGTTTTGCAGCATCCTAAATGAGAAAAGGCTCACAACTTTAAATGACATGGGGTTTACCTTCCCATGCAGACTTTGCTAGACTTTTCTAAAGTATGCATTTTTGTAATATGCATTTAAAACTGACCTCTCTCCCGTTATTTTTAGAGAAGAGCAGAATCTGAGGAACCATTACACTGAAACCAGTGTACTACTTTCCAAAGGTCAGTTGGCTTAGAAAGGAAGACCGAGCTAAGTTCTTTAAAAGTCTTGGTGAACAGAAAGAGCACTTAGACTTGCATACTGCTTCACAGTGCTTCACATCCCCTCTCTAAGCAGTTTACAGAGTCAGCACATTGGCCCCCAATGATCCGGGTCCTCATTTTGCCCACCTCAGAAGGACGGAAGGCTGAGTCAACCTTGAGCAGGTGAGATTCCATTGGCCGAATTGCAGGCAGCCGGCAATCAGCAGCAGTAGCCTGCAGTACTGCATTCCAACCACTGCGCCACTGTGGCTCCTAATGAAACAAAGCCACCGGTTGAATCTTCCTGTAGGCTTAGAAGCTGCTGGTGGAGGTGTCCAAACCAGCCTCAAGGCAGCCTTTGCCTGCAATTCCCAGTTCAGTTTGAGCCACTGGCTTTCTAAACCCAAATATTTCTGGTAACTGAGTTGTCTGCCTCCCCCACTTTTAATTAATGCAATCCACAAATCTCCCATGCTAACCAAGGGAAGTTCTTCTGAGCACACAACAATGGAAAGCTACCGGCTGCAGTGTCGCTCCCAGTCCAAGCCCGACCCCAGAGGTGGAGAAGCAGGAGGGCTGGGTGAGATTTGTGCCACACCCGGGCAAGAAACGCCAAACCCAACCAAGGGCCAGTCTCAGCCTTTTCATTCTGGCCTCCTGTGGGAAGCTGAAAAGGTCTGGGCTGGTTTAGAAACCGGCTGGGTGATACGATTGTTCCTTGACCTGGGAGCCCGGCTGGCTCTTAGATGCTCAGCTCCAAGCCTCTGAGTCAGAGGCTCTTTTGAAAGAGAAAGCGCACATGGCCAAGAGCATCTCAGGGAAAGGGGCCTGTGAAATATGCATGGCACATTCGGGTGGAAAGGGGGCCCTCGGCTCCACGGACACATTCCGGCCTCATCTTGAATCCTGGGGGTATCAGATGCAGCCGGTTCTCTGCATCCCAGGGCAAAAGCAAGGAAGGTGGGGGGAAGCTGCCCTCTCGGGCACTTATTCTATCGTCTGCCAGGCTTCTGCCAGGGTTCTGTCACCATATGTGCACACAGACTCACACAGACACCAACACGTTTATGCAAACTGCCCAAGCTGCAAACATCCAGTGACTGATGCGACAGCGAATGTGAGCCTCAGTCCAGTCTATGTGCTTTAACTGACAGGCACAGCAGGGCAGGCAAGGAAGGCTGGCAGGAGAAGTAACCAAAGAGGGTCTGGATGTGGCGTTAGGCAAAGTTATGCCAAGAACCACCCTCCCCTTTTCCGCTTCCAGAGGCTGCCCCTTTTTCCCGGAGCCCAGGAAGTGGCTTGGCTTTTAAGTACACCCCGTTGAGCCAAAGAAGGTGCGGGAGGTTGTGTGTGTGGAGGGGGAGAGGGAGAGGGGAGGGAGGGGGAGGGGGGGAGAACGCTTTTTTTTCATTATTGATTTTTCAGGGCAGCCTGGTGTGAAATTTTTGATGTAGTTGTTTTAGGATTCAAAAGTTGAACATGAAAATGTATTATTGATCTTGCCCTGAAAAGTACAGTATGCTGTTCATCTCAGCTATGCATTATTGATTAGAGCACTCAACAGTCCTAACCTTTTATTTAATTGCTCAGAAGCCATTTATTTATTTGCTGGTGGCTTCGCCCCCTCCGTGTCCTTCCACGGGACTCCCGACAGCCGCCCAGGAAGCTGCCACCCCGAAGCCAGGACTGGAGACCTCACTGTCTGCCAGAAAGACAGGATGGTGGGATCCTGGCAGGCAGGTCCCTGCTGAGAGGTGCTGGGCCGCCTCCCGTCTTCTGCCAGACGATGCAGAAAAACACGGTGGGAGCAATTTGCCTTCATAAGCTCTTCCGCGGACACTGTGAAACATTGCACGGTTCGGGCTAATCCTACCACGGATTTCCAAGTCCCAATTTCAGAAGCACTTCTTGAAAAACTGGCGGGACAGTCTCGAGAAGGCTGATCTTCGGAGTGATCCTTCATCCAGAGACAGCTTTGCAGAACAGAGGAGGCAAGTGGCAGCACCAGGCCAAGAGTCGCTGACCAAGGAGAGCCAAAAATGTGTCCCTTTATTTGCACCCAGTTGCGTTCTGTTCATTGACAAGACAAATATTATTTACAGAGAATTTATACGCATGCCATTGCTAGAGCATCTTTATTCCCCAGAGAATTAATATATAATTTATGTGCCTTTTTATTGAAGTATTAATCAAGGTTATAGAGGGAATCGTTGCAACAACGGTCCACAAACGGCTCCTTTGCTCCGAGCAAAAAACGAATAAGATGACAAAAGGGATTTTTTAAAAAACAGGCAAATAAATGGCGGTGGTTAAAATTCTCAGCAAAGAGACAGCGGAGGTCCTGAGGGGCAACGGGCTGCTTGAATGCTTGTCATGAAGTTGAAGTGACGTTGGGCTAAGCCGCGAGGGCAGTTCCTGGGTTCCATTGCAGCCTCACGGACCATCAGTTGAGTTGCTGTAATATGCAAACTCAGCCAATAATGGGTTGTTCAATAAACCTTGATTTGGTGCGGTCTACACACACACCCCTTGACCATCCCTGGTGCTGTGGCGTGAGCAAGCGCATCTCCTCCTGGTCCACAAGGGGTGGAAGGTCTGGTGGGGATAACAACATTCATCGGAAGCAGAACACACGGCTGTTAGCTTGGGGCGTCCTTCTTCTGCTAACGCCCCCTCACACCCCAGAGGACAGAATAGGAGAACTGGAAGGGACCTCAGAGGTCTCCTAGTCCAACCCCCTTCTCAGGCAGGAAACCCTCCACCATACCAGACCAGTGGCTGTCCAGTCTCTTCTTCACAGCTTCCAGTGATGGAGCTCCCACACCTTCTGGAGGCAACCTCTTCCACTGGTTTATTGTCTTCGCTGCGGGGAAGTTATTCCTCAGTGCCAGGCTCTCTCCTCGATTAGTTTCCATCCGTTGCCTCTTGACTCGCTTTTAGGCGCTTTGGGGGATGGGTGGAGGCTCCACCTTAAATGATATTAAAATACAAGGTTTAGAAAAGCTGCCCTCAGAGCCGCCCCTTCGAAGGAACTATAATGAGCGCGTCTTCAGGAGACATGCAAGGTGTGTTTTGCAACACGATGGGAAGTCGTCTTGCATCCCATCAACCATCATTCAACCAGGGATCCCGTCTGGGGGGGGGGGGGGCATTTTTTGCAGCACACCTTTATCCCGCTTGGTTGTGTCTGGGGCCTACATCAATTCTGTGTGCAGCACACAGAAGGCCCTCGGGCGCCACCCATCACAGTGGGAGAATTCTTCACACTCCAAAAATGTTCCCATTTTATCAGCGGAATGCCAAGACCGGCAGCCCAAAACCATCCCCGGTGCAGCTGGGGAAATGTGCAGGTGGGCTTTAAGGGGGCCGGCATGGATGCTGCAGTCTTTGGCCGCTGTGGAGGCATCCTGTGACTGGAGAGATGATACCACTGGGGGGGGGGGGGGGGGGCTGGCTTGCCCTGAGCCGAAGGAAACGTTTCCCCAGCCCGGCCTTGTGGAGGTGGTTGCGGGCTGCCTCTGCTTGTTACTGCGAACTTCTGGCCAGGAGTTCTCCCTCCACATGAGCAGAAATTGCGCCCTTCCCTTACTCCAAGAAGCCTGGAGAGGCGGAGTGCAAAAATTAAATTAGCTCGGAGACGGATTAGGCGAAATGGGCCAGTCACGACCAGCATCTTTCCCAGGGAACTTCTGAACTTCCTCACGTGTCAAAATAGAAAGGAGGGAAATGCACAAAAGCGCAAAGCAGCGTCCACGGATAATCGCAGGCGGGGTGACATGTGAATGGCAGTGCCTTGCGGAAGACACCCCTGACCATGGTTTGGTTTTTTCCTTCGCCGTTTTGGTTTAATTCAGCAAAAGATGAAAACATGTTAACTTTTATTTCAGAGGAGGGGAGAATTTGGGGGGAAGAGGGTAGGAGAAGGTTCTTCCCACCGATTTCCAGGGGCCCTTCTGGCCCTCCGAACCCTTCCTGGTTTCCTGAGGAAACGTTGAGGATTGTGAGAAGCTTCAGGGGTGTGACACCCCCCACCCCCCAGGAGGGGAGGCACATTTGCCAGGTAGTTTTGCCTTGGGCTGCTCCTGGGGGGCTCCAGCCCACATCCCGCCAAATGCAATGGTCGGGGTGGAAGAGCCCTGGGAGACAGAGGGAGAGCTGCAGACGGGACAACCTCGGGGTAAAAGAGATTTCAGCCCCCACAAGGAGGGAGGGTGGGCCAAACCTTCAGAGGGGACCCTCCCCACTTTCCCAGAGCGTAAAGAGGAAGGGGAGGGGAGGGGTGCCTTCCAGAGTCTGTGGCTGTGGCCCTCCCATACAGACCGAGCGCATCCCCCCTGCTTGTGCGCCTTGTCTGGACCTCCTTGCGGGGCCAGTATCAAAGAGGCCTCCTCCAGCGCTTGACCTGGCCTGCCTCCCTCCCTGCCTGCCTGGGGCCTTCTCGCGGCCCATGGACAACGGTCCTCTCTGGCCCGGCAGGGGAGAGCGAGAGAGCGAGAGATCCCGGGCTCTAAGTGCGAACCAAGTTCCTGGGCCATGTGACTTTGCATGGCTTTCGGCTTTAATTATTCATCGCACCCCATTAACATTTTATACCATCCTCTGGATCCGCAGTGAGGTTTTCAACATGCATTATGAATGCATCCCAATCCGCCAAGGTGAAGACACCGAATCCTTCCAGGCCCTCTTGAAGTTGATGGCCAAGTCGAGCAAGTGCTGGAGTCCTTCTGGCTCCTTGGACCGGATCCCCACCCCCCCGGGCCTTTTCTGGACCCAGGGCTCCCCCAGGCAGGTGCTGGGAACAATGGCACCCCGCAGCACAATTCCTCCTAGTCCCCAGGAAGGACACCGGTTCTGCTCCAAATAGCTGCAGAAGGCCGGGGAATTGGGTGGCCCGAGTGTCCCCAACCTCTGAGCTCTGGCAGAACTGTCACCACTCACCTTGGCCAACATTTCCAAGGGAGGAACAAGACGGAGCTTCTTCTTCTTCTCTCCTGCAATTACAGCCCTCAGGTAGACAATTCAGCTGGCGGGGAGGGATGTTTATAAGAGACTTGCTATATTTGGAACTCCAAAGGGATGCAAAGAATCTCTGAGTTCAGAAATGCAAAAGGCGAGGTTGTGTTCGGTTCTGAAGAAAGAAAAAGGCTCCCCTGCGATCCTTCACTCACCCAGAGGAGTCCAACATTCGTGGTTCCAGAATCCATGGAGAAAGCCATGCAGAGAGGAGCCCCAAAGCGGGTTAGGGGACGGGAGCTCAAACATACGAAGAAGAGTTGCTGGAATTGGGTATGTCTGGCCGAATGAAAAGAAGGACTAGGGGAGACAGGATAGCAATTCTCCCATATCTCAGGGGCTGCCCCAAAGGAGAGGAGGGGGTCAAGCTCTTCTCCAAAGCCCCTGAAGGCCGGACAAGAAGCAACAGAGGGAAACTCGCCAAGGGGAGAAGCAACCTGGAAGGAAGGAGGAACTTCCGGACAGGGAGGACAATTTAAATGGTGGGACAGCTTCCTTCCAGAAGTTGTGGCTGCTCCATCACTGGAGGCTTTCAAGAGGAATTTGGTCAACCGTTTGTCTGAAATGCTATCAGGTTTCCTGCTCAAGCAGGGGGTTGGACTGGAAGACCTCCAAGGTCCCTTCCCATGCTGTTATTCTGAAACTACAGAGAGCAGGAAGAGAGGGGTCTTCCCTCCCAGCCTCCCCTTGCAGAGCCGTACAGCCTCGGGCTGGATAAGGTTTCATTCCCAGCCCAACAGCACAGAACGAGCCACGTGGATTAACGCGCAACACCTGATACTCTTACCACCGGTTTTAATTAAGCACTGGTAGACAGAGATATTGCCGAGGCCGAGATGGTGTTAATTAGCTAAGACTTGTCAACAAATGATTCATGACTCTCTCTTTGCAAAACAAAGAATGGCTTGATCCTTTCTGCTCATATCCTAAATTTACATAATCGCCCAGATTTGACAAATGGATATCGGGACGCTCCATTCTCCCAGCAAGGAAGGCAAAGTTTTGCTCTCTGGTCACTCTCCAAATTCCCAACAGAAATCAGGAGGTGGAAGGAAGAGAGAAGAAGTTGCATCTCCAGGTGGGGAGGGTTGCCCTCGAGCATCAATGCCATGGAGGCAACTGGGGAGAAGTAGGGTTGTTAGAGCGTGGTGGTGTTTTCCTCAGATCAGCTCCCTCCGGGGCCCAGGGACCATAACTCCCAGCCAGAGAAGGTCAATCACAGAAACTCTGCTCGCCCAAGCTAAGGGTTGCTTTCCTTGCAGTTAAATTATTGCCGTTTGGCTTTTAGTCTTTCATAAACCACCTGAATACAAGGTCCAAAGACCAGACTAAGCACAAAGAAGAGGATTGATGAACACAAAGAAAGACGAGGCTACTCAACAGGCTCATTAGCTGAGTGCCTGGCGATGGACTTCGAGGCCTGCTGGTCCTGGGAAAGGAACAGGACAGCCGTGGTGGGCTGGAGCTGAGAGCAAATTGACGGGCTTGAGCAAGGCTGCCATTAGTTCCACGGGTGTCAGGAGCCTTTCACGCAAGGAGTAAAATTAGGCCGTGTAGTGCCACTAACTAGGAAACGCGCAGGAAATGAAGCTCGCCGTAAATTCTACTGAGTTATTTGTAGAAGCCCCCGTCAGGCGCAAGAAGTCAGGAAGGAAGGAGGTTCAAATGACTAGAGTTTTATTGCACGCTCTACAAGAACCTGAACTACTAACTGTCAAAGCAAATTGGAGGTAGATAAGAATCAACAGAATTCAGGCTAGACTGGAGACTGATGACGTGCTTGACCTCTCCCTCAGCTTGTCCTAGTCGTCTCCTCCAGCCCTCCTATCAGGAGTTAGCTGCAGTGGGCAGTGGTAGAGCAAGTAGCCAGGGGCCTGATGAGATCAACTTGTATCGATATGAGGAAAAGGACCGTGCTCCAGGAAAGTTCTTCAAGACTAGAGCGTCCCTCAGAAGCCAGAAGGCCTCCCCCTCAAGGAACCTGCCTCTTTTCCTTTCTCAACATTGGCAAATTGAAAGGATGGACTTCAACTCCCGTTGCTGGCTGGAGAATTTGGAGCGTCCAAGTCCACACTTCTCTGGTGGCCAAGGTCAAGAAAAATGCTCCTAAAGCCACTGCTGGTCAGGCTATCTTGACCCCAGTCAAACTGAGAGCGTCTATTTGCTGGAATGTGTGGTAGGTGGAGACGCTCTTCCATTCGGGTTCACTGGGTGGTCTCAGAAGGCGCAAAAAAGGATCCTAAACTGGGGTGTTTCCCCTTCAGTTGGGGGCCAAATCTAGGAAGAAGCCAGAGTCTGGTGCTCTAAGTACTTCTGAACAATTGTTTACAGTTCTTTTAAAGGAAACTAAACATCTAAAGACTAATGCAGCAGAGAACTGGATTATAATAATTCCTGGAGCATTTTTTAAAAAAAGAAACACGTTCTGTATTCCTAATAAGCTCCTCTTCTACTACCAGATATGAAGACATCTGTAAGATATCACCGTCAGCTTTCCACACTCACTCAGCCAAAACGACATAAATTACCTGTAAAATACCTGCACATTTTTCTCGCTCTTCTTTCACACATGCCACTGGTAACCTTCTGCAGAACAATCGATTGCAAAGCCTTTTCTGTTCCAGGTGAGTAACGGTTCGTCCCTGATGCGTGTTATGAACATGGCTTTGCAGAAAAGCCCCTTTGGGGGAGACCCCCATGTTCGCCCCCCACCCCAGCCTGATTTCCTACACTGTTTTTCTTTAAAAATAAACAAATGGAACGTTTCGATTTCTTCGCTTGCTTCAAGGATTGATGGTGCTACTGTGGGAGTT
Source organism: Pseudonaja textilis (assembly GCF_900518735.1). Next base: position 15,268,907 of record NW_020769332.1, read on the forward strand.
TCATTTAAGAGGATTTACAGCAAGTTGGAAGAGTAACTTAGGAAAACATTAGAGCAAATGCCTGAATCTCTCTGCTTCCCTCTTGGGGAGAAAGGAGCAGCGTCCCAGACAGGGCAGAGCTGGGCTGGGCTGGGCTGTCACTGGCCGGGGGGCAAAGGACAAGGACCCCCCAACACAAACTCTGCCCCCTTGACCCTTTCAAAGCTGTCCCAGGTGATGCCCCTTCATGCAGGTTCTTTTCTGTATTCTGGGCATATAAACAATGTGGCATTATTCTAGCTCTGGGGAGATTCAGCACAGAAGAGGTGTGGTGGTGGTAGCACATTTTAGATTCTTAAATTTCAGGCTTTTAAGAAAGCAGAGCAAAATAAACTCAGCTTTGCAAATCATGCTGAACTACAATCTCCAGCATCCCTCTCTATTGGCCACTGGGAAGTGTAGTTCAGTAACATCTGGAGGGCCACAAGTCTCAATCGCTCTGCGTTAAAGGAAGAGAACTGGGAGAAATCTGCCTCTGACAAAAAGACAGAATTTTATATGGACTCATGCCTGACTTTCACAGAAAAGATGGAAAGATTCATTTGAATTCCTGGAATCTGGGGGAAAGATCCAACCGTTTTGGCTAGACCCAACTCTCCTCTTGGAAACCGAGCCCTTCAACCTGACCTACCAAACATCTAAGTTTGTCAAGATTAAGTAACATTTGCCTGAAAGCTGGAACGCCTCTCTAGCTCTTAGGATGCAATCCCCTACAGAGTTCAGGAAATGGAGCAAGGCGAGAATTGCAAGGCAGAAGTTAACTGGGAGGAGAGTCGTTGTTTATTTACTCAGGTGAGATCGAAGGCCGCCTGTTTCTCCAGGAGCTCAAGGGACCCTTGGAGATCTTCCCTCATTCCATCCCTCCCGCCCCCCACCAAAACAACACTTGGTGGTTGAGTCAAACTCTCCTCGACACTTGCCATGAATTTGCCAGGGCTCAGGGCGCCCCTCCCCCACCCTCTTAGCCTCCTATGTTTCTCAGAGCCCAGGAGATTTCAATATGCCTCATTACAATCTTTTTTGCACTGATGGGTTCTCTTAATTAATAGCAGTTTAGCAGAGGGCTGGAGCAGAGATCCGAGTGATTAATTGCACGTCCTTCCTCAAACACTGGAACTGAAATCAGTGAAGGGAGAAGTGGAGAGCCACAAGGGAAAGGAAGGAAAATTGGAGAGAAGCAACTGACATCCTCGAGGGAGCGCAGGTGGCGAGAAACCCTCACGGCTGGTCTGCAGGCCAGCAACATGCAGAAGCATGGTGGAGGGCCTGGTGGACAGGCTGCTGGACAGGTGAGTTAATTGGGGGACCTGACCACCACCACCCCGCCCATCTTCTCTGCCCACCCCAGGCCACATCCACTCTGGCAGTGAATGGCCCTTCCCAGCTCAGCCTGGAACTTACTCCTCTTTTGCCAGCTGGACTCAGCTCCTCTTGTGTCTCCTTTACGGCAAGACGGTCAAAGGAAACATTTATGGAGGGGGAGGTTGGAAGCTATGATCTCCACCACCTCTTTGGACACACGGGGGACATTTTATGAGCAGAAGAACCATCTTGTGGACTGGGGGGGACTGTCCTCAAGCAAGTTGGAAGTGATTGCAAATCAATAGGCCATCAAAGCAATGGGTCTCTTTACTTTGGTGGGTGGGTGGGAGGGAGGGCTAATCAGAGAATGTCATTGAGGCTCCGGAAGCTGGTGATGGGTGCCCCCACCTATGCCTCCTCCCCCAATGGGGCCTTGAAGAGAGGAAATTAAACCCTCTCTTTCCTTCGTTTGCTAGATCAGCAAAGAACAGAAGTTGTTGTTTCTGTTGGACAACTATAATTCACGTTGCCCTTTCGTTGGTTGCTGGAAAACACCAAGGATGAAGTGGAGACCGAACCGGCGCTTCCCTGATGGCTCTGGAGAAGACCTGCTGTGAAGAAATGAATCCATCAACCACAGAAACGGCCACCCAAAGATTTTCTCCTCTTCTCTGCTCTGTTGCAAGTTCCTGTGATGGGCCAGGAATTGAGCTGCCCGAGGCCCCGGGCGAAGGAGGCCACAGAAGGAACCCCCTTTGGTTTCCTCCACAACCTGCTGAAATCACTTCCCCTGAAAATCAGCATGTGTGCCTGAGTGTGTGCCTGAGTGTGTGTCTGTGTGTGTGTCTGTGTGTGTGTTTTCTGCCACTGCAGATCAAAACAAATCCTGGCCATTTTGCACTAAAACAATGAATGACGGAAGGCTTCAGTGATGTCCTAATTTTCTATCTTGGAGGCTTTTTTCCTTGTAGGAGAGGAGGTGCCTGCATCACCTGGTTCGGATATTTCTCTAGCTTAGCATGGACAATCGCTGGGAAGGACCGCAGCCTAAAACCTGGCTAAGCAATACAGACACCTTGGTTCTCTCTCGCTGGGGGTAGAAATGGCAGTGCATTGATCCTGGATTTTTCCCCAATTCTTCCATTTGACTTCATGGGGAAGCAGGGCAGGGGGGTTGTTTCCCCTCCCTTTTTTTCTTTCAAAGGACACAAATGGAGAAGATTTCTCAAGAAGTTGCTTGGCTTTGCTGAAGGAGTAAGTAGGATGGGTTTTGCTGGGCAGCCCCCAACCACTCAGTCTTCCTCCATTCAACCTCTGCCAGGGAAGGGCACGGTCTGCCCCCCACCCCCCAGGATTCCCTCTGGCCAGCCCCCACTAGCTGGGTTCATACAACACACTCAACTCAGCATTAAAGCCCAGCCAGCCCGACTGGCGGGTAGCAGCAGGCGGGGGTGGTGGTGTTCAGAACAGTGGAGAGAAGCCTCACAGCCAGTCCATAATAGTGGCAAGGAAGGAAGTTCAAGGAGAAATTTAAAAAGTAAGTCACTTCAATCACTCTGACTATTTAGGGGATGGGTTTTTTGTGGGGTGGGGGAGGCCAGTTTCTGACCCAGTGCAGAAAGGCAAATCTCTTTCCTTGGCCTTCAATGGGCTCCATGCTGCAGCTCTTTTGCTCTGGCTGGTGCTGAACGGTTGGTGCTGGTCCACCTTTTCCCCGTCCAGATCCGCGCAGGGCTGCCAAAGGGAGCCCAGTTGGTCCCGGGGCTGGATGTGGCTTTGGGTTAGTAGCGACACCTGGCACTCGACTCCCAAAGCAGCAGCTGCTCCAGGTTGTTCGCTTCGTGTGGAATGGATTTATGCCCATCTGAACTAATTCAGCAGCTGACGCTCTTTTTGTTAACGTACGAAACGACCTGTCGGAGGCTCGTGGTGAAGGGCTCCCGAAGAGGCCAATGAATCAGGGAGGACATGGAGCTGAAAGCTTGACAATTACACAACTGCAACCGAGGAGAATTACGCGACTGCGAAGAACAATAGTGGAGGACACGGGAGGATGCGATGGGAGGCGCCGAGGCCCTGTAATGGGAAATTGCTTGAGAGGTGATTAAACCCCAGCTGAAAAGTTATCCCGGCTGATCTTATCGGGTCCAATTGAGTTTCAGGCTTTCAAAGGAGATGAAGCTGCATTTCAGCCGCCTTCATGCGGCCTCCGAGTCGGAGCTGGGATTTTTTTTCAAAGCCCCGCGAGCAGAATTAGAAGGCTCTAAATGCGTCCTTTTTATTTCCAAAGAGCAGGCAATTAAATTCCAAGGTGCAAAAAGGAAACGTTTGCCGAGCTCAGTCGCAGCTGCTGCATCTCTGCCAGACTGCAAAGCTCTCCTAGCTCACAATCCCATTGATTGGTTCATTGTCTGTCTCAGCACCTTGCATAGAACTGCTGGATTAGCAAGCTCCCTTTGATCATGGGGCTAACAAGGAAATGCCCTAAAATAGATGTAGAGAAAACTTTTCTGTCAATCAAACTCCACTTCTGGGGACTTCCTGGCCCTGCCGGGTTGGTAAGGACGTCCACCTGCCCTCTCAAAAGCCACTGCAACCAGGAGCTTTTACCAATCCCAGGGGCTCAGTTGCTCTATCATAGTACCCTTCAGGGAATACGGGGCTCCTCGTCACAGAAAACGCTTGGTATGCAGGTTCCAAGGCAGGCCAGGTAAGGTCCCCTCTTCTTCAGCTCCATGTCTTGATTAGTGGCCCTCATTGACCCAAAGCCCACCTCTAGTGGTGGCCCGCAAGATTTCAGGTTTCTCCTTGCCATCAGAGAGAACTGGGACCTATTCAATTCTTCGGGGAACTGCTCCGGTGAGCTGGGCATCTCTTCTACCCCTGGGACAATGGCCTTCTGCCTTTGGCTTCTCAGAATGGAGACAGGTGCGAAGGAGCCATTTGAGCCACCAAGACCAGAGGTGCTCCAAGCGGCCCTCCAGACTGAAGCCTCTAACGGATGATGTCCCAGTGCAGGAGTGTCCTTGATGGACCTGATGAGCTCCAACCTGCTTTTTGTTTCCATTCCAGATTCCTGATTCCCAAATGTCTGCCCCATTTCTGCAAGTGTTTGGTTCAAATTTACCACAGACACGCCTGTAACATTCTGAGCATTGGCAAGGGAGCATATGTCACTGAAGACCAGAAAATCTCTTTGGATGGAACTGCCAAGAATTGCAATCCGGCTCATTAAAAACAAATCACGGTACCATCACAATGATGACGACATTTTCACATTGTTTGAGCCTAGAGGGTGATATTTCAGCACCTGGACAGCGACACTCATTTAAAAGGCATTTCGCCCCCAGTTGTGAGAAAGCCATTTGTCCCGTCCTTTGGCCAAAAGGTAACTATTTTGATATGTCAGAATAGGTGTGTTTTTTCTCACTGGTTAACACTAAACTTTTCATTAAGAAGGGAGACAGGATGAAGAAGAAAAACTCCAAGACTGAATGATGCCTCCAGAGAATTGAACTGTAACAAAAGCATTACTAGATAGATAGATAGATAGATAGATAGATAGATAGATAGATAGATAGATATAGATATAGATATATATTCTGTCTCCTGCATATTGGACTGTCCAACTTTCACTGTGTTTGACCCGCTTGGCCCGGCTCCTGGAGGGAGGCGGGCTGATTGCTCCCATTAGTAGCCAACAGAATATTTAATGCCTCGGATGGCTGGTTTTTCCTTCGTTTCCAGGCCATGCTGGAGAATCCATGGAGCAGGCACCGTTTTGGAACAGGCTTTACCGTTCCACCATCATTAAAATACAGCACAAGACCCTCTGGGGCTGAAGCTCCTCCTCCTTTTCAAGGGCGGCCTGTTTTCTTAAATACCATTCCTAAAAGGATCCATAGCAGACGGAATTTATGCAACATGCTAAGCCTAACAATGTCATTTGCAAACCACAGTAATTGGTTTGCACAAATTAAGCCACAAATCTCATTATGATTTATTGGGTTGTTGCATCAACACAGCAAGGAAGGCACCTTTTTCCATGCTGGAGAGGAAATTTAGTCCCTTTCTCTTCTCTGTAAAACGTTATTTTGTTAATCATGAGGTGCAGCCAACAGCCTGTGAATTGTTTTGTAAATCTGTTTGGCTTTGTGACAGTCAGTTTACAGCCGGTTTAAATCTCCTTTGGATGAAAAAAGCAAGTTCAGGAAAGGTGTCGCTTTCTGTATGTTGACCTGCTCCAGGAATATGTTTGACTTTATGTCAGATTTGGTGCAGAACCTGACCGTCTGCTTTGATGGGATGCAACGCTCCATTTTCAAGGGAAAAAAAATGAGGAATTCCAGTTGCCTCTTGAAAAAGCACCTTTGGGACAACCACCATGATCCCGATGACTGGGAATCTCCATAGACAGAGGAAACAACGGGAGCTGCATTTTATGGACATCTTAGAGCAAACTGACCCCTCCCTGTCTAGAGTCTACCGTTGTTATTTTCGGTGAAATTGTTTTAGAAATCATAATAAACTTGGCAGGAGAGCGATTGCACAAAATTGAGCTTCTGACGTTCCTTCCCCCTCACACACACACACACACACACACCAGCAATCCTTCCTGCTGCTCTCTGGGGTGAGCGAAGCCACTACAGTCCCCCAAAGCACCCAGCCAAGAGCAACCAGAGGTCTCCCCTTGGCTGAAGGACTCTGCAGCTCAAACCTGCTGGAGGCATTGCTGCTGCCAAAATCCTCTGGACCTTCCCTTATTGGCTTCCCACGCTCCTCCAAAGTTATGAGCTGGAAAATACCTTTCTGGGGCTTGTGGGTTTCCAGGACCCACACCTCCCTAATTTTGTAGACTAACGCACAAACGGTACACGCTTAGGATCTCAGCATGCTCTTTCTTGTAACTCTAGTGAACAAGTCAAGACTGAGCCTTGACAAGAACCGACCCAGAGGACTTTCAGACAAGCCCAACCCTCAGAACCCCCTGGGACTTCTCATCCAGCGCTTTCAGGCATCTGAGGGGGCTCGAGCAATGAATGCAGGAGAAAACCACTATAACAACACGGCGACAGAGATCTCCTTCTCCCCCACCCCCTCATTTTCATATCAAGTGGCAGAAATTATCTTTATTAGAAAAATGAAATTTTTCATGTATTTACATTTTGTACATTTTGTTATACTTGGCACGTGTTTTCTCTGACAGGTATGTACATTTCAACATAGGCAAATACTCAGTTCCATCACTCCCTTAGCATCTTTCTCTCATTCTCTTTCTTCCTCTTGGCTTCATTATCATTAACAAAAATGAAAAATACAATACAATTTGAAGACAATAGTAGTCATTATATACTTTTTTCTATCAACAAAAGTTTAAAGCAAACATTTGTGGGTTTGTTTTTGTAGATATGCCTCAAAATATTATTTATACAGTATTAAGTGCTTAGTCATGCATTTGGGTTTAAATATGCAGATGAAGATAAAACTGCCGTTGAGAGTGTACAGAACAGAGAAACGGACGAACAAAAATTTTACCTGAATCCTGTATCTCTTTTAGACCAGCAGATCCAACTATTGATGTAGGAGTTTTAAAGACGTCTACAACTGTGGATGGACAGATGGTTCATTCATGATCCTTTTGAGTGTGGGTGCATATTTTAAAGTGGTTGAGTTTTAAAACCTATAACTGTTACTTTGTGGTGCTGAAAATGCCTATGAGCCACTCCCGATAGCCAACTCACACAGTGGAGGTTAGCCGCTAGGTGACATCAATACCGAGTATCGATTTGGACGTGTAATGGATCCTTCCAGGTGGCCCCCAGGGGTAGGACTGCTGTATCAATGTCGGCTTTTAGTAAAGTGAGTCCAGTAAAGACTTCCTGTGTATTTAAACACCTACGTTGGTGTGCCTGTACATCTACAATGCATAATACATGAATGCAACAAGCAGGTGCTTGGATACATGAATATCATTCCAGGATGTTCACCAGGAGACGTGCCTGCTCAGTGCTTCCTCTGAACAAGCTGTAGGGCAAGCACCACAATACCGAGAAAGCACCGAGAAAAGATTACAGCGGGCTCCAAAGGGCAAGGATGCATCAGGACCCAGGGTCCCAAAGAGACCGAAACAGAACGAGTCACAGGAGTGAGTCTTCGTATCTAGTGAATACCATTTAGAGGGTGTGTAGCACAGAACCCCCAAAGAACTCAATGGGTCAACTTGGATGCCCCGGGGATGAATTGGTTATTCATGAGTGTATCAATTCGGGAGGGCACCTCCTGGAAGAAGCCATGTGGCAGATGCAAAAGAGATGGCCCAGAAGTCCACGTCCTTCAAATATTAAAACAGAAAACAAGCACAGAAATTGTTCTAATGTGGTAGCGTTGGGTTCAGTTGACCCAACCCAACATTTATCCATGGAATGGTGAACTGGCCAGCTTCCCATTCAGTTCTTGGTGATCTGGTTTTTCACCATCCTACACACCCTATTCAAATTGTATTCCAAAATGGCAAACTCTTCTCTAATTGCCCCAGCCCTTCCCCCAGATGTGCAGGGAACAGACCCCTAGTAGTTGAGCTCCAGGCCTCACACATCTGGTGGATGCCAGCTGAGGAGGGTGGCTTGACAGATGCCGATGCCAAAACATTGTGGCTACCCTCAGCTGTACTTTGAATGCACTTAGCAGTGTGCATATAACCAGCAGTTTTGTGCATGAAGGGTTAGACTACTCCACCTGGGAGAAGCTTTCTCCTTTGGGGTTGCATTTTGGGGTCACGATGGAGTATTGAAAAATTAAGTTACACACATGACTTTACCAAAATCTTCTTTTTTTTCTGGGAAAAGGAATTGTTACGCGCACTTCTCAATTTATCTGCAAAATGCTCTATTTATCACTGAGCCGGCTAGAGATTTCCCTGCCCGTGTAGTGCGATGTACCAATTTGACATCCAAACACTTGAACCTCTGAGGAATTATTCTCTCAAGGATGCAACAGTCAACAGTGCTAGAAAGAAACTTTGGTGTGTGTGTGTGTGTGTGTGTGTGTGTGTGTGTGTGTGTGTGTGTGGAGGGGGGGAGGATATTACAACTATCTAACAGATTTATTGGAGATTTTGAAAGGCGGGTGCTTGGCTGTTATCCGAGCCGACCCCTTGCTGTGCTTTCAGCAAACCAAGGCCGGATCTGGAGTCTCTCTTTCTGTAACCTGCCCTGGAGATCTCTCTTCGGAAAGACCTGCTCGCTGGAGATTCAGGACCCCGGAGATCCTGCCACCCAGGAACACTTTGGAGATCTTGACGGAAACGTTTAGCGGATGAATCAGGGAGGTTCCGCTCACGCTCTGCCCCAGGTCCTCCGTGGTTCCTTTCCTATGGACCAAAATTTAGACTGGATGCGCAGCCACCGCTTCCCCAGGAGAAATGCCACCCACAAGGCTTTCTTTAGACAGCCGGAGGGGGGAGGAGGGATGGTTTGAAACCCAGGCTGTCCTCCCAGAACAGGATCCTGGGCAAGGGCGGCGGGTTGGACCAGACCATCGGCCTGCCTCGCCCAAGGGGGTCACCCCACGTCTTTCACACACACACACACACACCAAGAGAGAACAACAAACACGTATTCAAGGCTTTCTGGAACTGCAGGAGTTTCTACATGAAAACTGCACCTCCTCAACCTTCCATGACTTTGTTTCAACCCTGAGATGATCTGTCTGTTCTAGGCCGCCCAGTGGGCGCCCATATAAATTCGGTAAATCAATCAATCGATCTACAGAACAATGTTCTTCCGCGAAATGCCGACCTTCCTTGAAGAGGAAGCCAGCTGAAGGCCACGTGTCCAGGAGGACTAACCGATTCTCAAGGGCCAAGGGGTGGGCCCGAGGCTGCCTGCAGCGAGAGACTCAGAATAACGGGGTTGGAAGGGGACCTTGGAGGTCATCTAGTCCAACCCCCTGCTCAAGCAGGAGACTCCTGCTGGGCCTGTCTCTTCGGCAGCGGTTTGGGACCCTTCCCTGCCGGTTCTCCTTCAGGCCGTGGAGCCCAACCTCAGCCCTCTTCTCTCCTTCAGGCCTCGTGTTTTTCCATACGCCCCAGAATCCCCCAGCCTGCAACTGGGGCGGGAGCAGGAGGGCCAGATCTCGCTCGCGTTTCTCTTCCTGCCTTGCGCGTTGAACCGACATGTGCTCACAGTGCAGGTTTGATAAGGTTGCCTTGAGCTCAAGTGCGTAAATCCACCCATAGACCAAACCTGGAGTGGGTCCCTAATTTAGGAAGACTTGGGTGACGTTCTCCTTGCTACTCCAAGGTTACTAAATTATGCAAGTTAGGTGCATATATTACATTTTTAAAACAAACTTGTTTAGAGAAGTAGACGCAGATGCCAAACATACAGATGATTGTGATATTCTGAAAACAAAGTTAAGTCATTATTACAGAGCTTCTCCCATTGGCAGATGAGACATTCTCCTCCCAGTGAAGTCCGTTCCATAGATATGACTGTTGGCCTTGGATATTAAGAAGTCAAGGTGGAGTTTCCCTCAACACTATAAGTTGCGACCGTTTTAAGGAAAGTGCCTGTCTCTGTGTATTTTGAATCAAGGTGAGGAGACAAGAAGACAGATACTATTAAGCCCTGAGATACCACCATTGAGACGCAAACACATGGAAGGTGTTGAGTCAGATTATGAGGTCTACAAGCTGTGCCGACGTATCTGCCCCCTCGCCCCCCCCCCCCAAAAGGGAAGGCGGCTCTCCTCCCCCAGGGATGAGGACCTTCTCGCTGCCAAGTCCCAGCCAACTGGCTCAGCCACAGAATGAGCTGTGAAATGGAACGAAGGCGATGGTGCACAGAAACCAACATCCAACAGGTCCAACCCCTGGGGCCGACGAGGATTCCAGCACCTCCTCCTCTTTTGGGTTCCTGCTCCGAATTCGTCTCACCCGAGAGAGAAGGGGGACCAAGGGCGTCTCCAGACGTCACAGGGGGTGCAGGGACACCACAGCTCCATGTAGAAGCTACGTTCTTTCTAACCAGGGATTCTAAAACCTCCCACCTCCTGATCCCCGACCCAACCTGCTCCTGGTCCCCCCGGTTTTAACCAGGGTCAGGGTGGCCTTCCACTCGAGGGGTTTTCCTAGGCGCCGTTGACCATAGGGAGGCCCACTCTTTATCCTTCCCAAAACGGCCAGATTCCTTGGAGGCTCGAGCGCTGCTTCCCGTAAGGGCACCCTTCCTGCCCAGGCCTGTCCCTCAAGTGCCAACAACGCCCGTCTGTTCCAAAACTGGAGCCAAGGGCCCTGGCTTCTGCCCGCAGGGGACCATCCCCAGAACCAGCTCCTCTGGCTTACTCAGAACCTGGCGCAGCAACTGGGACAAGGCCACCTGGAGCCTCCCGGACCGATGCCACCTTCAGCCCCAACGCCCACCTCCAATGGCCCCAGGCTCCTTCCCACGACCCCTGGCGGTGCAACGTCCCACGGAAGATCCGACCGGAGACAGGCCGTCCTCTCCTCTCCCTTGCTGAGGGGAGGCCGGGACTGGCTGCCCGCCTTCTGCGTCACGCCAGACCCACACCGGGGTCTGGAAGAGGGAAGTTGTGGGGACGGAAATGTGCAAACCAGCCCTTAGCCTAAGGAGGGCTGACTAAACCAAGGGGGGGTGGGGGGAAGGGGGGGCGTACCCAACTGGGTCTCCTTCAGAAGAACTACGAGAGCAGATCCCAGGCCCAGAGACCTCCTGGTTCCTCTCTGGGCTCCCGGCCTTCTCCGCAAGCCTCGCCCGGAGCACCCGGCCCCCCCCTCTGCCCCAGCCTGCTCTGGGGAAGAAGCCCCATAGGACCTCTGCTGCCTTAGAGGGGAGCGGGGGGGGGTCCGCTGGCCCCCCTTTCCTGAGACAAGCCCCCGGCTGAAGGCCCAGCACGGAGCCGGTGACCCACTCGGAAGAGGGTCTTTCCTCGCCATGAGATCTGGAGGAGGGAGGGAGGGGGAGGGAGGGGGGAGGGGTGAATTGCAGCTGGCTCTCTGCACGACAGAGACAGATGAGGACAAGACTGATTCCATTCATGGGCCCTGAGGTTTGGTTTTTTTGTGGTTGTTTTTTTGCTTTCTTTTTCTGCGTTTAAAAATAAATATGAGGCTAAATCATAGAGCTATAGCGATATATATATATATATATATATAGTTGTTTCTTTAAAAAAAGACTATCTTTCTAATCTCTTGGATGAGTCTTACCACGGTAAGTGTGCAAATGCATTCTTAAACTTGCTTTTTGTTTTGTTTAGCTTTTGTTCTGTGTCAAAATACATGCATACCATATTGCTTATTCTCTGTTGAAAAATAAAATTTGGGGCAGGGCAGAATTACAGGGGGTGAAAGTGCTGGGAGGACGGAGTCCAACCGACGGGGCAAAAGAAGCGTCCGGATAGAAAAACCTCTCGGTTGCCAACAGGGGGTGCAGCTTTTTCCCAGCACAGTGACCGTCCAGGGCGGCGGCCACCCCCGTCCTGCTTTCCCCCTCCCTGGGAGGGGCGGAGGGGGGGCAACTCTGCTCTACAGACCAGCCTTCCTTTGCATGGCTATTCCTTTGGGTCAAGAGTTGGGACTCTCCTTGGGGTGCAAGGGGGGGGGGAGGGCAGGGAGAGAGAACTATGGATAGTGCAGTCCACGCAGTGGCCCTGGGCAGGGAGGGGACTGTCCCTTCCCAGGGCCGCCTCCTTCTTTTGGTGGAACGAATCACATGGGAACGGGACCTACGCAAGGCAACTGGACTCCTCCTCCCCCTCCTCCTCCTCCTCCTCCTCCTCCAACGCTCTGCTAAGGGCCATCCATCCGCTCTGGCCTCCGGCAACCACGCCCCCCCTGGAGCTCAGCGCTACACGTCCGACTCCAGGCTGGGGATCCTCTTATAGACCCGCCGGTCGCTGCAGGAGTTTAGCCCTCGCGGAGCAGAGTACAGGCTGTTCTGAGGGGCAGCGTAAGGCATCCCGTGCTCCGAGACGCACCCGTCATTGTGGACCCGGCCATCTCTGGAACAGTACGAGGCCGCCGATTTGACCGACGACCGGGAGACGCTGTCATAGGCTGGCTGCTGCCTGTGCAGTCCGGCGGGACTCGGCCCCAGCACCGAGGCCTGGTCATCACAGTAAGAACGCAGGAACGGGTCCTCAGCCGAGCACTCCAGGTACAGCGACCTGATCCTCTTGCCATCGTCCAGCGTGCGTGAGAAGAGCGGGAGTTTGCCGCCCGAGTGTTTGCTTTGGGGGGCCCTGAAGAGGGTGGCGTAGGGGCCCCCTTCCAGAAGCCTCTCCTTCTCTTTCAAGCTGATGCTACGGGCCGTCCTGCCCCCGTTGCCGTCCCGGTGCTTGCTGAAGAGGTTGTCGAACGAGCGCTGCCTGCTGATCGGCAGCTTGCTCTTCCGGGGCGGCTGGCTCCCCTCCTCCCGGGCCCAGTCCGGCTGGCCCACTTCTTCCCGGGGCCTGGCATTGGCCGGGCTCTGCAGCATTTGCCCCTCCTCGATGTCGTAGAGGCTGCCCATCCGCACGCAGGCCCCACACCGGTAGGGCGACCGGCTGAAGTAGTGCCCCGCGTAACTGGGCAGGCTGGTCAGGCAGCTCCGGCAGTGGGTGGCCTTCTGCCGGCACCGCTCGTTCGCTTCACCATAGGCCACGTTCTTGTCTTTCGCGCCGTAGTGCTTTGGGTAGAGCTTGTACTGGCCATTACTTGGAAGATTCTCCCCGCTGGTCAAGGGGATCTGGTTGCTCTGCTCGGGGGCCCGGTGGCTGTCACTGCGATCCTGATAGAGGTTGGGAAAGTCAGCCAGCTCGGGAAGGATGACGGTCTCCGCATACTCTGGGGGAACGTCCAGGTGGAACGTGTGCGGCTTGTCCGCCTCGATGATGTAGATTTTGTCCCGGGGTAGAGCCTGCTTGCTCTTCAGGTAGGTCAGCTCCACCTCGCTGCAGTCCTTGGGGTACTTGGAGACGGGCCTCTTCTTCGCGTTGTCCTTGGTCTTGGCGGGTTTGCTGTTGCTCTCCCCCTCAACGTGGCCGGTGGCTCTGCTCGAGGCGTCGGAGGCGTCCGAGGGGGCGTCTTCTGGGAGGTACCTGGGGCCTTTCAGGGAGTGCCGCTGACTCCCCCCGGTGCCCTCGTCCCTCTGAGAACCGTGACTCTGCCGGAGGGAATCTTGGCGCAGCGACTCCAGCGACTTCCTCCACAGCTGCCTCGGGCGGGAGTTCTCCTTGGCCTCGGTGGCCATGGCCACCTCCACCGTGTTGGGGTTGGACTCGTGCAGCGTGAGGGGGTGCGGCCCTTGGAAGACGTAGTTGTTGAGGGTGTCGGGGTGGCGGTTTGCAGGGAAGGTCTGCAGCTCATTCGCGTTGTCGCTGAAGACGTTCTCCTTGGGGGTCAGAGGGCGGTTGCTGTCCGAGAAGATGAAGCTGCCTTTTTCCATCATCAAGTCCATCATTAACGATCCACGGCGGATGAATTCAGCGGCTCTTTGCGGGGAATTGATCCGCCCGGGGTTCACGTTGGTCATGTTCTTGGCCGTCTGCAGGAGCTTCAACATGTTGGTCTGAGAACTGGTCAGGGTGAAGTGGGGGGACTTCTTCTTCTCCTCAATGTGGACCCCATGGATGCAACTGTAGATACCCTGCAGGGGAAGCAACAGGAAAGAGGGGCTGGGCTTAGTCTCCCATTCTTTGGAGGGACTTGGGGGAAACGTCTTCCTAGGTGCCATTCAGGGAAGCATCGCTTTAATTGAATGCGCATTCAAAACCTGGATTTTTAAACGGGGGGGGGGGTACAGAGTTTGCGTTACGAGGGAGCACTTAACTTGGAGGAAACCGACTCTTCACAGTGACTGTCATGAGAATTAAACCAAGAGAGAAACGGAAATCAAGTACCAATGGGTGGGACAGCCAGGGAGAAAGACGGAAAAGGGTCTCTACCCTCAGATATTGTCCACCTTCGAGAATTTCTGGGAAGTAACACCTGTACTCAGAAGTAAGTAGCTACATAACTGCATAACCGCTGCTAACAAACCGCTGGGGTTTTTGGCCGCCTCTCTCAGGAGAGGCCAGGCTGAGTGGGTGGGATGAACCCATCAAGCCACCCACCGCGCAGCTGCCGGCTGCATCCCAAGCAACCCCTCAAACCATCAGCCAAGGGAGACACCATCCTTGAAGTCTTCCTTCCTTCCTTGTTCTGGGATTATTAGCTCTACGGCTGAGTAGCTCCATCCAATTATTTCTGTATAATTTTTGACAAGAACAGAACCGCAGGGTCAATTAGCCAATTAAAGATCACCAACCCAGGCACTGCTCCACGTTTAAACAACTTGCATTTCAACCAACTTATTTGGAAGTAAGAACCCACCAGTGAAAGTGTTAAAAAAACAAAACAACCCCCCCCCCCCCAATTTTGTGTTTCCACGGACAAGTAACTTCATTCCGAATGCTAATTCCACTTCCGGCAGCAGCCTAATTGGTTGGGAAGATCTGCCCCAAGTGCTTTCCTGCTGAATCCAACAAAATTCAAGGTAAACTGGCAGCTTTGGGTCCTGGAATGAAACCCCTTTTGGGGGGTCGATTAAGGCTCTTCCCTTAAAATCCCCTCCTGCCCCTCCCCCTGAGATGAGATGCGTCCCGGACTGGACTTTGCCCCCTCCTTTTGCGGATCAGGGAAGAGCAGAAAGGAACGCCTGACCTCTCCGGCTTTGCCCGTTTCTCCAAGAACCGCCAAGGATGAGCTCCACTCAGAGCGGCTGGGAGCCACGGCAGGTGAACTATGGCTATTGCTGCCATCCTCCCACCATCGTCATCCGGAGAGCCCCTTCCTTCTGCTCTGCTCTGCCCCCCTCTGCCTTTGCCAGCAGGGGCCCAGAGGTACGGCGGTCCTCCTGGCCCTTCCCGGGCGTGACTCATGTCCAGGCTCACCCTGCTGATGGAAAAGAGCAGCCCTGGCCGGTCGGAGCACATCCCGGTGAAGCAGAACCGGAGTTTCCAGTAAAAGAGGTGCTCCCACACGAAGGTGATCAGGCTGAGCGCCATGGCGGCGGCCAGCATGTAAAAGACGCCCGCCATGTTGTCGATGTCCAGCTGGCTGCTCATGACCTCATTCTTCTCGTTGTGGCAAATGCCGGTCAGCCAGAGGGTCTCCAGCTCTTCCATCTCCCCTAGAAAGAAAGGCCAGCGAAGGTCAGAGGGAGACGGGCATCCAAGGCGAGAGGAAGGGAGGGCGAAAGCCCCGCCGGACCCACGAAGCGCGTGGAGTTGCAGCGTTCCTTATGGAGAGCTGGTCACCAAGCAGAGTTTGGCTCGGGAAGGCCGTTCTCTTGAGCGAAACTCCCCCGACTGGGCTGGAGGGCTAGAGTGGGTGCAGCTATTAAGGAATAAAAGACTCTGGGCGCACGGAAGCCGAATATTATCTTCTTTCTGCCCCCTTTTTTTTTTTAAAGCAAAGGATGTTGGTGTTTTGTCGTTTTTCAGCTAGAAAGAAAAGGAGCCGTTAAGAACAGAAAAGGTGGATCCCCCCCCCTTTGCAAGAAGGCAAAACGGCTATTCGATGCCTGAGACAAGCTCCAGATGGGAGGACTGTGGGGCCTGCAAAGGGCAGGGGATCGGCACCCCCAACTCCCCCCCCCTCGAGAAATGGGCTCATCCGCGCAGAGAGCAAAGTGAAGCGGCTTCTCTCTCCCCTGACTTTGAAGGACTCTCAAAGGAGTTTCTTTTAGGGGCGTTTCCGGTTTTCTTTCCCAACAGAACAATTCAAATTTCCTAAAGCCTCCATGTGGGGAGGGGTCGGGGGGGGGGTTTTCCCCCCTGCCTGGTCTTGTCCCTGCTTAGGAACCAAGTGGAGGGCTGGGGGGGGGGGGGGGGGGGGGGGGGGGGAGGGAGGGAGGCACGGCGGGGTTCCCGCAGATTCCCAGGCTCCACCTCAGCCGAGAGGGAGCCCCCTTCAAGGAAGGCCCTTCGGCCACTCACCGTCTCCCACAAACTGCAGCAGCGCCAGGTCGATGGCCCTCTTCCAGGGAGACCCCTTCTGCAGAGCGATGCCGTAGCCCGTGGTGGCAAAGATGTAGCCACTGCCGATGGTCACCAGCTTGCAGCCTTCGTCCCGCCCGGCCTTGTAGTTCAGCACGGCTGCGTCGTAGATGAAAGCGTCCAGCTTCCTGGAAGGCAAAGGAAGGGAAGCTCAGCGGGCGGGCGGACGGACGGAAAGAAGGCGCCTGGCCGCCTGCCCCCCCCTCCGTGCCTGGTCCCGTGGCCGGCAGCCCATCAGGGGCTGGAGAAGGAGACCCAGTGACCGCCTGCAGCCCTCCACTCTCTGCAGGAGAAAGGGAGCGAAAGGAGAGAGAAGAGAAGCACCACCCACTTCGGCCCACAATCAAACCCTGGGGCCAGCTTTGGAATCTGGCTGTCCACACGGGCCCCTCCCTCCCTCCCTCCCTCCCCTGAGGTGTGTTCTGCAGGTTCAGGAAGAGGGGAGGGCTCCAGGCCTTTGGGGTCTCAACCTCATCCCTTCCCTTCTCCTTTCTCCTCCCTTCCTCCCTTCTCCTCAAAGCCTTCCCTTTCCAATGGTGAGGGGCTTCTCAGCTGCTTATCCTGGCCCATCCAGGCAAACCACCCAGGCTTGACCTGACTGGGGGGGTCAGAGGAGAGACCCCAGAAATCCCTCCGATGGACGCTGTGCCAACCCAGTCTGACCACAAAACGTCTCTGCGGGGGCACAACGGGGAAGAAACAGGGTGCGCGTGGTGAGGGTGTGCAGTCTGGGATGGACCCCGGGGGGCTCTTTTTCTCCGATTTTAAGGGGTGGTTTTTGTTCTTTTCAAAAGCTGCTGCTGTGCGCTGCCCTCCCCAGCTACGTTCCTGCAAAGTAATCAGCTTACAACACACTCAATTCCCCGGCAAAATGGTGAGCTATCAGAGTGCGCAATAAAATACGGCAACAAATGCACCATTTTTCAAACGGCAGCAGCCACTCCTGGGGAATGTTGGGGGGGGGAGCCCTCCCCAGGTCGCAGAGCAAACTTCTGTGTGCTGTGATTCCGGGCAAATCACACACACACACACACACACACACACACACACACACACACACACAC
>NW_020769332.1:15286357-15297282 GCF_900518735.1 Pseudonaja textilis
CACACACACACACACACACACACACACACACACACACACACACACACCCAGCACGGGGCTCTGCTTCTTTCAGGGAGAAAGCCTGTCATGCTGCAAGAGAAGCCAAGGCTGACACACCAGAAAGCAGCGTTTGGGATCTATAACGGCGGCCTGAAGTCTCCTTCCAGCCCCTCTCCTCCCTTGGCTGATGGCCTGGTCCAAGCACAGGTGGCAGGCAGGCAGGCTGCTCCTGGCCACGGAGGCTCCCCTGAGGGGCTTCCTCTCTTCCAGAAGGCTCTCCAAGAAGCCTTCCGACCCAGCGGCCTCCAAGCGAGGCGCCTCTTCCTCCCTTTCCTGCCACGAGGGGCTGCTAAAGAGAGTCCTGGTTTAGTGACTGCCTCCTTTAGCAATGGCGGTGACGGTCAATGGGGGCGAGACGGTCACTCAGCTACCCGCCCGTAGAGGGTCTGCCAAGGAAAGTCGAAGGAAGGTGGCCAACCCCGTAGTGGTTTCCCCAAGTGACCTTTCCACTTAACGGCAGAGTTACCAGTCTCGACGGAGGTCACTAAACGAGGACGACCTGCACTCCCCCGCCAAGCTTTGCCGCTGGAGGTGTGGACGGGGCCCTTTCCGGAGGGGCTCAGTTCCGTGGCTGCCTCCACACAGGAAGACCCGGGGGGTCCCTCTGGGGTCTCAGGCCATGCGATAAGAACGCCATTTTGACCGGTGGCCACCTGGCATCCATTCTGCGATTGGGGGAGGGGCTGCGGGGGGGGGGCGGAATGTGTTCTATGGGGTTTTGCTTTTAAATCCAGGCTGAGTCATGGGGGGTGGGGGCTGGGAGGGGGGGCTCCACTGACAGAGAGGCGGCTCCAGCTGGAGGCTGGTCCCCCGTCCCCTCTTCTAAGCCGCCTCCATCTCTGCTCTGCGCTGGTTTTATTACCTGCCTTCTGTTTGTTTTTGCCCGGAGCACCTGACTGTGAGCTCCGGCTGGGCCAGGCGTGATTTACAATTACTTTTATGAATAATAACCAAAGCGAGCCGTTCTCCAAGTCCGCGGCACGCAATAAAACACTCGTCCTTTCCCAGAGTGGCCAAACTCCCCCTTGGCCGGATGGGGCTGCCATCCTTACACACACACACACACACACACACACACCCCGGCTGCGTGCTGGCTGCTTCCTCCCCCGGCATGATTTCCAGTCCCCGCATCCGTAACTCAAAATAGACGGCGCCCTGTCAGTTGCAGGGAGCGTCATGTTTCAGCGAGGGAAGACTCATCACCCCCTTAACGACACTTGACAGCGAATAAAACACCAACGTGAATTTCCACACTGGGGGGAAGGAGGGGGGGGCAGGCTGAGGTTTTCCCCTCCGAAGCCCCAGAAAAGGGGCAGGATGCGGCCTGTCCTTCCCTCGGCAGCTTTCGGGGGGGGGGGGGATTCAAGACTAGGGCTCTGAGCGGGAGGGACTGTGCCCCCCTTAATGGTGCCCTCCGGGGCCAGAGGCGGTCTATCTGCCAGAGCCCTGGTGGCGCAGTGGTTAGGATGCGGTATTGCAGGCTGACTCTGCCCACTGCCAGGAGTTTGATCCTGACCGGCTTCAGGTTGACTCGGCCTTCCGGCCTTCCGGGATGGGTAAAAGGAGGACCAAGAGGCTGGCTCTGTAAAACCGCTCCGAGGGGGCTGTCAAGCGCTGTGAAGGGCTGCCTTCAAGTGGCTGGGAGAAAGCGCTTGCCTTCCGCCCCGTTGGGCTTGCGAGTTCAGGGTGATGGTCTCGGATGAGGGGGAAACCCCCCCCCAAAGCAGAGGTTTCTCAACTGTGGCAGCTTGAAAATGTGGGGGTGTCAACACATCGGCCCCCCTGGCGTCTCTTCACCTGCCGAAGCCCCGGCTTTAAAGGATCAGGCGGGCAGAGGTCCGGAACTCAGAGCAGCTCTCTGCAGCCCCCTCCCTCCGCCCTTCCTTCCCCCCCTTCCCCCAAATGCTCGGAGCCAAAGCGGAACCGAATGAACCCGACCCCCCCCTCCCCAGGGGCCCCCAGCGCCCCACCTACCCGGTTTTCAGGCTGACCAAGGCATCCTCCACGCCCTTCTGGTTGTACTTCACCATGTACGCGTGCATCTCCTTGTAGTTGTTGCGGATGTTCCTCTCGGTGCTCCCGTTGGGGACCGTCCCGAAGCGGAAGGGAGGGGAGTAGGCGTAGGGCTGCTGGAACTGGGGGAGGGGAGAGGGGGGTCAGGCATCACCCGGCTGGCACGGAGGGGCACCAGACTCGCCAGCAGCACGGAGCCCCCCAGCCCCTTCCCCCCACACAGAGGCCTTCCTGCCTGGCCAGCCTCCACCCCCACTCCACCCCCACCCCCAGCGCCTCCGAGCGCCTGACAGTCCCGGCTCGGGGGGAGGGGGGGAGCGTATTGATCCGAACCCAGTTCATTCCCCGGCTTCCATAGGAATCACAGACGTTCGGCTGGACCTTCCAGAACGTCGCAGTTTGCAGCTGCCACCAGGCACCAAAAAGGCCCACAGGAGAGGCACGTACACAACAAAAGCCCACGGAGGAGGAGGAGGAGGAGGAGTGGTGTGCCAAAGCCGATGCCAGCCACCTCGCCAGGGAAGGAGTGCCAGGGGCCTGGGTGAGGAGGGGGGCGCGAGGCCTGCCCGTCTTCCTGCCGGCTTTGCCCCGCCTCCAATGCCGCAGGACAGGTGAGGGGCTTGGGGAGGGGAGGAAGGCGCCCCACCGACCTTCTTGTCACTCAGCCCCGTGACCTGGTCCACAAACTCCTCCTGGATCATGAAGGCAGCCAGGTTGGCCGTGTAGCTGGCCAAGAAGATGACGGCGAAGAAGGCCCAGACGGAGACCATGATTTTGCTGGTGGTGCCCTTGGGGTTCTGCACCGGGACGGAGTTGTTGAACACCAGGCCCCACAGGAGCCACACGGCCTTGCCGATGGTGAAGGAGGGCCCGTGAGCATCTGGGGGGACAGAGGGGGCGAGAGGGGGCCCTGGGCTTAGGGGTTGCTCCCCACACGCCAGGCCCCTGCCGAGCCGCCTGCAGCGCCCCTCGCCGGCTCCTTCGCAGTCCTTCGCGCCCCGAGAGTTGGGCCCAGGATCCCTGTTGCTGAGCCCCGTCCTGGCTGCTCTCCATCGCCCACGGCAAGGGAGCCAGGGCCGCCTCTAGGCAGAAGGCTGCCCCGCGTGGCCGGGAGGTGGACTTGAGAGGTCTCTGGCAAGGGAGGAGGTGGCCTGTGCGGCTCCTGGACTGGAAGCCCAGCCCCTAACGCCCCCCTGCCCCGTGGGGGCTCCTGCCGAGGAGGCCCGCCTCTCTCAGGGCACCAGCCTTCCTCCTCCTCCTCCTCCTCCTCCTCTACAGAGCCAGGACCAAGAACCCTCTGAAAAGCTGCTCTGAGAGTAAGCAGGCAAGGAGAGGGCAGCTGAGCTCAGGCCAAAATCAGGCCATCCCATCCAGACTGCTCCTGAATCTGGAGGATCCTCTGGGCAGCCAGCAGTCCTTTGGCTCCCTGGCTCCAAGAGGCTGAACGCTGCTGAGCCGGAGCTGGCAGAGGGGAAGAACGTTGGGGTGACTCTGCCCCGGCCTGTCCCATGTGGGGGACGCCCAGGACCCACAGTGCCCCCCCCCCCGGGTGACCCATGACTGGCAGGTCAAGGGGAAAGGTGCCCTCCTTGGGTGGGGGGAGCGGGGGGGGGCCTGGCCGCCTGGCTGAGCAGGCGCTACCTTTGCCCTGCGCCAGGTTGCGGTTGTAGCCCACCGGGCTGAAGTACTCGAAGATGAAGACGGCGATGGCCGAGACGACCAGCAGCATGACAAACATCATCACCCAGACGGAGGCGCTGAAGGGCTCTGCAACGAGAGAGGCGGCCCGTGGGAGAGCCGGTCTGCGGCAGGAAGAGTGACGCACGAGACCCCCGGCTGCCAGCCGCCCCTCCTGCCGCCCCCCGTCCCCTCTGCTGGCTGCCGGGCGGGCGGGAGGTGATCCCTCTGCAGGAGCCAACTCGCAGCTGCTCCTCTCGCACCGCAGCCACGTCGGCTGAGCCGCAATGCAGACTGGGAAGCGGCAAACGTGGGGAGGAAAAGCCCCGAGAGCCCCAGAGGCCTCTGCAGCTGGAGCGGGGGGGGCATGGGGGGGGGCAGAAGCATCCTCCCCCCGCCCCCACCCTGCCACGTCTCTTCAGGAAAGGGGCTGCCGGGCTGAGCTGTGGAGACAGCAGCCCACCGGGAGGGAGGCCCAGCAGGGCGCCTGTGACCCAAGGGGGAGGAAGAGGTGGCTGGCTCTGCTGGGAAGGGCACTCTGCATGTGGCCCAGAGGCTACATCGCTGGGACCCCTCCGGATCAAGGCTCTCTGCCCCCAAGGTCAGCCCCCCCCCCGGCCCCTCCTTGACCCCTCCTCTAGGAAGGAGCTTGGGCGGTGGAGCTCCAGGAGGGGCATCCCAACCTGCTTCCTTTGCCAGGGGAAAGTGGGGGGGTCAGGCCCTGAGCCAGGCTCCCCGGGGCCAGCTGCCTCCAAGAGGAGGGGGGGCCAGCTTCAGACCCCAGGAGGCCGGCCATGACAGCCCGCCAAGTCAGAGGACGGTTGGCCCAACTCTGCAAAGCAGCGGGGGGAGGGGGGAGGCTCACCTAAAAAGGCCGATGGGGAAACGGTGCCGTTGCTCCGCGAGACCATGACGCTAATCCCGGTCTCCACAAAGGGCACCGAAAAGTCCACCACCTCCGAGCGCTCCCCGTTGATGGTGAGGGACCCCACAGCCATCACGGCCTGCTTCTTGACCACCTGTCGGGGGGCAAAGCGGGGAGAGGGGACCCCGGCTCAGGCGGGGGGCCACAGGCAGCAAGGGGTCTGGAGGGGGCGGAGCCAGCGCCCCCGGCCGGCTGCAGAGCTCACCTCCCCGATCATCCCGTTCCACTCGTTGTTGATTTTCTTCCCGTGCTTCCCATTGATCACCAGGTAGAGGTCGTAGGTGAACTTGATGGTCCTCGAGAGCTTCTTCAGGATGTCGATGCAAAACCCTTTGCAGCATTTCTTCAGGTTCCTCCCTTCTTTGGTGATGTTGCTGAGGAGACAAGCACCAAGGTCCATCTCCCTCCCTCCCTCCCTCCCTCCGTTTCTCCGTAGCTTGAAAAGGGGGCCGAGGAGGAGGAAGGGGACGGGCACAGTAACAGCTTCGGCTGCAGACCCAGGCGGGCAGCAACTCTTAGTCAACTGACCGATCCCGACAACCTAAGCAGCCCACCAGAAAATCAAGAGGAAACGGGCAAAGCCTGCAGGAAAAGGCCCTTTTTCAGCGCCTGCCAAGGAATGCCACGGAGAGGCCGGCGTCAGGGGAAGCAGCCTTCGCCTTGTGGGGGGGCTCCGGGGGCTCCCACCGGGAGGGCAGGGCAGACCCACATCTAAATAAAGCAACCCTGGCCCCCAAAGCAAGACCTCTGCGGGGAAATGGGGGCGTTCGGGGGTCAGGAAGGCGAGGGACCCCAGGGCTTACTTGATGATGACGAATTTCCGGCAGGGCACCGTGTTCTTCACACAGGTCTCGGTCAAGGGGTCCATGTCCTCCACGATGACGAAGGGGGCCTCCTCCAGGGTGACGATGCTGAGGTGGTTGTGATCGGGGTCGCTGTCGTTGAAGGAGTTGAACCGGGGCCACACGGAGTACTTATGGGTCAGCGTCTGGTTCTCCCATTCGCCCACCTGAGGAGCCAACACAGGCAGGTGGGCACAGCCGAGGGGCAGCCGCACTCCGGGGAGAAGAAAGGAGGGGCAGGAGGTTGGAGTTGGGGGGAGGGGGCTGGGGGGGGGGGAGAGAAGGCCCCTAGGGATCCTGGGATCGTCTATCCCGGGGCTTTGCTCAAGGTCTGTGCAATGGGATCCTCGCAGTTGGAGCTCTGTGCGAACAGGAAGACGCCCCTTAACCTTTGGGGGCAAGGAAGAGGCCCCGAGGGTTACCGGGGGCTCGTGCAGGTGGGGGGGCTCCACCCAACGTCCGTCCACGGGTCCAACTCCTCGTTTCTTATGCCGGGCTAACCCCCCCCCCTTGATTCACGACACGCCCCTCCAAGGTCAGTCGGGTCTGTTCGGACAGGTTGTGCCCCCCCCCCCTCGGCCCCCTTTCCTGCCTCCCCTCCCTCCGCTTCAGCTCAATAGCACCAAGAATTTCCGTTGCTCTGAATTAATGCGCTCTGACTTGGCTGCCCTGATGGAAAATCTTTACTGATTGATTGATTTGATTTGATTTGATTTGTCAATCGCTTACAAGATAATAGGTATAAGGATATACATAGTTATGAATACATCGATACACATAAGACAAAATAAAAAGGAACCACAGGACAGGGACGGTAGGCACGAAATGGTGCGCTTATGCAGGCCCCCTACAGACCTCGTGGGAATCCTCTCTTTACAGGGATGAATTCAGATTAAAAAAAAAAAAAGAGGGCTGCTGTTTATTTTTCCAGATCACGGCGCCGGCAGCCAGGCTGCAGGGATGAAGTGCCGGCATATCAACCAGGAATTCTTGCTGGAGTCAGAGCTCTTCTCCAGGACAAGACGCGTTCAGTCCAGGAACCTCAGACCCCAACTGGAGTCCGTTGGCTTGACTGCCCAGCCAGGAACTCTCACCCAGGTGGACCCTTCAGGTCTCCGGTTTGCAGTGTTGAAGTAGACACGCACACACACGCACAAGCGCACAAGCGCACACACACACGCACAGAGCCTTCCCTGTCATGGAACTTCAGAATAATCCAACACACGTCCAGCCACACTTCAAATAGCCAGGTAATGTTTCCACCAGCTCTGGCACTAAAATAATTATTAATCCTAATTAAATGGCAATGTTTAGTCAATGCATTTGTTTTAATAGGCAAAAAAACCAGACGACGTGTTCCCCTATTAAATCACATGCGGCATTTATTTTAATTGTTTTTTGGCAAAGATAGCTGCAAACAGCTGCTTCCTACTGCAGAAAGTCCATTCTGAGAGGGGATCTTTAAAAATGGTCTTTGCAAATATTTTACCTATATGTGGGTGGCTTTTTTTTTTTAAACGTGCACCCTTGCTCTGCTCCAGTGGAAGAAAATCAGATGAAATCATCCGAAAGTAAGAAGGGGGCAGAGGGTGGAGGGGACGGAAGGAAGAGCAGCCTCTGTGGTCAGAGAAGCGGGTCAGAGTCCAGGCCGTGAAAGCCGCACGAGAAGCCCCCCCCCCTTATCTCACTTGAGGGAGAAAAGGGGAGGCAGGAGGAGGTGCGTTCAGCGACGTAAGACTCTCTTACTGCAGCTTTACAATAAGAGGAGTAGCCCTGAGCTACGTCGCATTGGTCCTTGGCCTGGTCGACCACGTAGGCCTGACCTTACTTCACACCAGGCCAGGCCTCCCTCCCCTACACAGGAAAGGCCCCCTACGCAAATGTAAGGATGGGGGACCCTAAAAAGAGAGGCCCCTTTCCCCCCCCCCAGGGTGAGACCGATTGCCTTTCTGTTTAAACCGGTTCCCCAGCTGCCTCCAGGCAGGGAAAGGAGCCCACATCGACCGGCACCCCTCCTTAAAACTCCTTTTAGGGGTTGGGGCCGGCCTAGCCGCCCTAAACCCGTCCAGCCCGTCTGATCTGGTTGCTCAGGTTTCTTCCGGGTGGGAGGCCGGGGAAGCTTTGGGCCCTCTGGGCTCCTTGACCACAAAGGTCCCCAACCTGCAGGCCAGCCCCCCCCAACTCCCCCGCCCCCACGGAACCAGGGGGCTGCAGGCGTCACCCCTGCCAAGCCGGAGGGGCTGGAGGTCCGGCCTCGCCCTCCACGTGTCAGCACTGCGGACTCTGCAAGATCCCAGGTTGCCCAGTTTGTCCTGCCTGAGACCCTCGTGGGCGCCTTTCGGGGGCTCTTTGCCTGTCCAGATGGGGGGGGCTGCCTCCCCCAAGAAAGAGGCGGCTGCTTTAGGAACAGCTCCACCTGTTCCTCAACGCGTTTGCCTCCCCAATGGTCCCTGGGAGGGGAAAGGCACACCTGAACGGAGCAGGCAAGCTTTGAAGGCGGCTGCACTCACAAACACACACACACACACACGCTCCTTGCCTGAGTGAAAGTGCTGGCTTTGCAGAGCCCCTCCCCCCTCCCCCCTCCCCCAGGGGACGCCGGTTACCTTCTCCCAGGCCCGGCTCTCATTGAGGACGGTGACCACGAGCCGCGGCTGGGCTTGGTAGCCATCTGTGGTGAAGGATAAGTCTCTGCCCTTCCAGGTCACGTTCATCATAAACCTTGAAAGAAAGGAAACGTTCAAAGAGAAATTAATGAGCTGTCCCGCAGTTAATGAGCAAGCTAATTCAGTCACTGGATTAGCTCTGACGAAACATATGCTATAAATCCTCCCTTTGTGGCGAAAAAAGCCATTTTTTAGGAGCTGGGATCCAACCCGTCCTACAGATGCCCTGAAGAGAGCGGCATCCGCTTCCTATGCCGGAGTGGACCCAGAAGGGGCTGGCAAGGGGGGGGGGGAGACCCTGGCTGGAAGAGGCGCCAAGCTGGAGATGCCCAGGGAGGAAAGGCCGCTTGGTCCCCTGCGCTCGTCCTTAGATGACCAGCCCTTCCGCCCTGCTTATCCCTCCACTGTTGGGGCCTCTTCAAGGCTGGAGTCCTTCATGGGCACCAGAACTCCGGGCCCAGGTCTTATGCCCAACCTGTGGCACTTCCGGGTACGGCTGGCAAACGGAAGTCCACTTTCCAACGGACTTTGAAGAAGTGGCCGGTTTCCCCGGCTACCTTCAAAAGACGTCCTTGAAGCAGGAAGAGAAGCCCAGCGGGACCCAGTGGGCAGCTGTCTTGGCCTGAGGCCGCTGGGTCCCGTCCAGGGGCTGCCTTGGCAGAGATGTGGGGAGAGTTTGCCAGCCTATCTCGGAGACGGACATCCGAGAGGTGGACGGGGGGGGGAGGGGGGGTTCTCAAACGACCCCTGGCCTTGCGCATAAATCCTTCATGCCATTTTTGGAAGGGGGTTTATTTCGGAGGCGGTTGGGCAACGTAAGGGGGCCACCTTGTGGCCAGCTGTGAAAATAGTGGGGGAAACAGGACCGCTCCAGCCTGGGCCAGTCTGGTGGCTGGAATCTGCCCAGGAGCCCGTCCGTCTGGAGCCCTCCCTGGAAAGCAGAGGGGGCCGCTTGCAAACTCGGCCCAGTTCGAGGGTCTGGTCTGGCTTGCAGATGCACAGGGACGCACACACACACCCCGCCATGAAAACCAGTGAAAAATGATCGTCCTGAGGGATAAAATAAGCAACGAGATAAAACAAGGACAGGAACCATGTGGGAAGGAGGCTGTTTTAGTCAAAGCTCACCTTTGGGAGCAACCACCTGAAAGCACCTGAAGGCTGGCAGGGCAGCCAACACAATATTACAGGCTGCGTGCCTGTGCGATAGACTCTGGTGCAGAGTGCACAACGACCACTCTCACAAACATTGCAACGGCAGTTAAGAAACAAGTAAAAAATACGACGTGGAAACCATCTCCTGACGCTGGAGGGGCAAAACACTTGCGGTGCTGGGTGTCCCCTCGGAGGAGCCCCACCGCTCGCCACCCTCCCGAAACACGCAGGAGGAGGGCAGCAACGGGCAAAGGGAGGCCGGATCAAGAGGCGCCTGCGATAAGCTGGGCTCGCTTGACGGCCTGACACCAACTTGATTACTGCAACATGCTTGGCGTGGGGAGGCCCCAGAAGCGGCGACTGACGCAGAATGCAGCAGACGAGGCTGCCAGCCAGCCTAAAAGCAGGTGATTCCCACAATTCCTGCCTCAAAAGGTCTGCGGTGGGTCTCACACCTGCCTCACACCTGCAAGGGGGCCTCTGCTGCTTTGCTCCCAGGATCACAAATACACACACACACACACACACACACACACTCCACCGGAGTTGCCTGCTCCTTCCCCCGTCACTCTGCAAAGTCGCAGCATCGCTTCTGCCAGGCGTTTAACCCTCAATTGGTTTCAGTCTCCACTAATTCACGCTTTTAGCTTCTAACCGTTGCGTTACACCCGGAGCCCTTGCTGAGCGGCAAGGAAGGTGGGACGAAACCGATCCGGATGAAGGCACCTATCTAAGCCGGGGGGCGGGGGGTGGGGTGTTATCAGAAAATCCCAACAGGTTAGAGTAGGAAATGGGAAAACCCTCGATATCTGCAGCAACCTTTTTCCATGTGGTTGCTAAGAACTGAGCTCCACTCAAGACAAACCTTTTTAAGCAAAATAACACCAAAGAAACTTCCGTTGTTGGTCCCTCCAACAGAACAACACGCTGCAGCCAACTCACCCCAGGACTGTTGAACAATTCAATGTCATTATTTAAAATAAACAAAAAATGGTGCTAATGTTTGTCGTCCCCATTTCATTCTACGCCTCCTTTTGCATCCTTTCTTTAATGATCCTATTCCACCCTTTCTTTGATCCTGGTGTAACTCTTGTCCCGTGGCGAGTTGACCGTGGCAAACGCTCTACACCGTCTGACTCAACCACCTTCCATCTTCTCAATCTATCCTGGTCCCTAAAAGGTTCTTCCCCTTCCATTTTTCGGCCCTTAATTCACAACTTCCTTCCCTTCCAAGCTGCTTTTCCATGAAGTCTTTGGAAGCTCCCAGGTGACTTGGGGTCCAGGAGCCCTAAGCCCTCGGCCAGCCAGAAGGGAGCAGAGAGGTCAACCCAGCCCCATCCTGGCCACGGCTTCCGGGCTCCCGGCCGGCCCTCCATCGTGGCCTGACAGCACAAGAGGCAAAGAGGGGCAGGTGGCATTCCGCGGAGGCAGGTGGTGTGTAAAGGGCTGTGCAGGCTGGTAACACTTGACAAAGGCAGCCGCATCCCAGGGATGACAAGCGCAGACTTCACCTTCTGCCTCTCTGGCTGGCTGGCGGCTCGCAAGGCCGCGGCTTCAATGGGAGGCACAGGAAGCGACGAGGGAAAA